>JAVJIF010003594.1:0-140610 GCA_038442645.1 Agave tequilana | reverse complement strand
AAAAAAAAAAAAAGGGCTACCAAATTAAACGGATTATAAACTGCAACTAGATTCTATTCTCCACGAATCCTGGCACGTTAAATTCAGCAAGAGCCATGCGTATACGTCTACTAACCTCACCCATAGCCATTTCGGTCGTAGACTTTTGGTGGGTCCTAAGTCCGTATATTAATCTTTTTTTTTTTTTTTCAAGCTATTCGCCTCGTGCCCATTTGACTAGAAGAACATGTCTTAGAAAATTGTCAGAGTTACTTGTGTCCATTACGAAAATTTAAGCCTGACAGTAGCCTGTAAAAATGAGCTCGACTCGTTTTTCATGTGAACCATGTTTGGACCCCTGTAAAACATGGCAAAGAAAAGCAAATTTGAGACCTCTAGATTTCAGCCCATTTTTTTTAGCCAAACAAACAGCTCACATTAGAAAAGCTCCTAATTATCACAGAATTCAGAGAAAATTTTCAATTCCAGAGCAATTTTTCACCAAACAAATGGCCCAAACCTAACCTTCGTTAGCGTTAGGCTCCACTCCCTAAAAATTTAATAAAAACTAAAAAAAGTATAATACAAAGTATGAAGAAAAGAAAAAAAAAAAAATCAGAAGCCAACAACTCACCATGCTTGGAGTCAGAGTCTACATCTCTTCTTCTTTTCGTACGTACCATTCCATCATAACAATAAATACAGTATTTGATGTTTCACATGCTTCTTGGGCCCCAACAAAACGTATCTCCAATACGAAAAGAAAATACAGATACTGACAGAGAATCAAGCGGAGGCTAAATTACAAAAAAAAAAAAAAACACCTTTATACGACAATGATTTTCGCATACAATTACAACCCTTCAATTTTGGCGAGCACATTATTATTTCCCCCCCCCCCTTGAATTTCTTTGTTTGCTGTAAACTTGAAGTTGCATGTGATTCCAATTATGAGTAATCAAGCATGTAAATATCAAACAAATTTCTTTGTTGAGAATCTTTATTTTCTGCACTCGAATCTTCTCATTTTAGTGGAGGCTCTAAGGCATCGATATAATAATTCATAAGCTTGTAAAGAGTTAAGATTCTTTTTGAATATAAAATTAAATTAAGTGCAATTTATAAGTGGTGTGATGTTAATTACACTTGAAATGAAGCTTGATGACCTACAAAATAGCAGGCGTTTATAATTACCATATTGAATCATCCACTAATTTGAAGCCAGGTGAGTATTCTAAAATGTTATCTCCTATTAATATTATTAATGTGAGAGAGATGAGAAGTATTTAGATGCATGTAGTCGTGTCTTTAGAATAAAAAAAAAAAGATTATTATAAAAAGCGGGCATGAGATTTTAGTCCACAATTCCACTTGCATTACTCATTCTTTGTCTTTGGAGAAAGAGAAAGGGCATGGAGTTTGGGGTATTGTTTGACAGACTTCAGGCATCAATGTTGGATTATTTGTTCGACTCAAATTTTTGCATTACTCAAATTTTCTTCACAATGGAAGATCAAATGCTCAAATATCTCGCTTGTCAAATTGCTTTACATGGGTCCACTAGTGCGTCTTCCTGCGTCAAATTGAGGGAATCAATGAAATCAAACATCACCAACAAGATTTTGTCCGGGACACGGCTCTGATACCAATTGAAGGACTTGAGCCCCATCTCAAAACACTAGTTTTCTACGTGAAATTGTTCAAATCTTTATATATTCCAAGCATCCCCACGTCCAGCCGATATCGATGTGAGCCTATTTGTGTGGGGAGAGAGAGGAGATAACACAGAGATCGAGAGTCAAAAGGAGTAAGGACGACGCTTGCAGCAGACCAAGACAGAACTCGATCGACCGATGTGCACGACATGCACAGATATGGCCTGATCGACCGCCCGGTTGATCGTGGCAAAGAATTTATTTGACTATGCACAAATGTGACCCGCCAAACAACAATTTTGTTAATATGTCTTTAATGAATACCCACCCTAAAAGCCACCAATAGCTACCCTAAGAAGATCATAGCCGCCCTATGAAGATCTTAGCCACCCTATGAAGATCATAACCACCCTATGATTTTGATGTGTGAAATGATGAAGGGGTTTGAAGGTTTTGCCTATAAATAGGCACCATATTGCATGAGATTGGTAGTAGCAAGGAAGTGAGAAGAGAGTTGTCAAATTTTGTAGTGTTCTCTTCTTTCTCTTGTCATTCATCTTCCTTTTGTGAGTTTGGGTTTCATTGGGCTTGGGTGAGTGAGATTTGAGTTGTAATCTCTTGTATTCTCCCCTCTTTTGATTAGTGGATTCCTCTTGCTATCTTCTCCGTGGACGTAGGTCACACTGACCGAACCACGTTAAATACTGGTGTGCTGTTCTCTCTGTTTCTATCTTTTATATTGCTATCTGTCTCTCTATACTTGCCATCTCTTGTATTTGAAGCCCACTGCTCCAACAAACTGGTATCAGAGCTAGTGTTATCTTCTTATGGGTTTCCTGATGGCTTCGGCAAAGTACAAAGTAGAGAAATTCGACGGGAGAAATAGCTTCAGTTTGTGGAGAGTCAAAATGCGGGCTCTCTTGGTGCAACAAGGCTTGTTGAAAGTCTTATCCGGTAAGGACAAGTTGCCAGAATCCATGTCCGAGGATGAAAAAGAAGAACTCGAGATGAAGGCGCATAGTGCCATACAACTTTGTCTAGCTGACGAAGTTTTGCGGGAGGTTGCCGATGAAGATACTGCCGCTGGTTTGTGGCTCAAATTAGAGAGCTTGTATATGACAAAGTCCCTGACCAACAAGCTCTACTTGAAGCAGCGCCTCTTCACTCTTCGCATGAAGGAAGGTACGCCAATTAAAGACCACTTAGATGAGCTCAATAAAATTCTCATGGATTTAAAAAATATTGATGTTAGAATAGATGAAGAAGATCAGGCTCTCATCTTATTGTGCTCATTACCTCCTTCCTTTGAAAATTTTGTTAATAGTATGCTCTATGGTAGAGATACACTCTCTTTAGAAGATGTCAAATCAGCTTTACATTCTAAGGAGTTAAGACAAAAGGTGTCAGTTGTAGGAAGTGAGGATCAAGCTGAAGGCTTGTTCGTCCGTGGTCGTACGGAGAAGGGTCGAGAAAAATCTCGAGGAAAATTCAGATCTAAATCTAGGTTAAGAAAAAATGTTGAGTGTCACTATTGTCATAAGTTTGGACACTATAAAAAAGATTGTTTTAAGCTCAAAGAAAAAGAAGATGTAAGGAGTAAATCTCAAGATGAGAAATCTTCAGTTGTTAGTATTGCAGAAGAATCCTCCACATCACATGAGGTTCTTTCAGTTACTGTCATTGATGCCCGTTCACGAGATGAGTGGGTTCTTGATTCAGGTTGTTCTTATCACATATGTCCTCACAGGGACTGGTTTTGTGACTTACCAACCAATTGATGGTGGTAATGTCCTAATGGGAAATAACATGCCCTGCAAGACAATTGGTATTGGGTCAATCAAGATTAGAATGCATGACGGTATTGTTAGGACATTGAGTAATGTTCGGCATGTGCCAGATTTGAAGAAAAATTTAATTTCTTTGGGCCCCTTGACTCCACGGCTATAAGTTTTCAGCTGAAGGTGAAGTTTTGAGAGTTAGCAAAGGCTCTCTTGTTGCGATGAAAGGAAAGAAGATGGATACCCTTTATATCCTTCAAGGTAGCACGGTGACAGGTGATGTCGCTGTGTCAATGTTAGAAGACCCAAACTTAGATACCACTCGTTTGTGGCATATGCGGTTAGGGCATATGAGTGAGAGAGGACTACACATGTTGAGTAAGCAAGGTTTGCTTTGTGGCCAGAAAATAAGAAAACTTGACTTTTGTGAACATTGTGTTTTTGGCAAGCAGCACAGAGTTTCTTTTGATACAGGTGTTCACAGGACTAAAGATACCTTAGACTACATCCATTCAGATGTTTGGGGTCCCTCTCAGGTTCCATCAAAAAGCGGAGCTAGTTATCTTCTAACTTTAATTGATGATTATTCCAGAAAAGTTTGGGTGTATCCTCTCAAGCATAAGAGCGATGTGTTTGCTACCTTCAAGCAGTGGAAGGCTATGATCGAAAAGCAAACAGGAAAGAAGGTGAAGCGCCTCAGGACCGATAATGGAATGGAGTTCTGTTCCATGGAGTTTGATCAATTCTGCAAAAATGAAGGAATTGTGCGGCATCGTACAGTTCGATACACACCACAACAGAATGGAGTTGCAGAAAGGATGAACAGGACACTGTTGGAGAGAGCTCGGTGCATGCTCTCTAATGCCGGTTTGTCAAAATGTTTTTGGGCCGAGACAGTAAATACAGCTTGCTATTTGGTAAATCGGTCTCCATCTACAGCTATTGTTTTTAAGACTCCTGAAGAGGTATGGTCTGGTACCCCTGCTAATTACTCTCATTTACGAGTATTTGGTTGCCCTGCTTATTTTCATATAAATGATGGTAAGCTTGAACCTAGGGCAAAGAAAGCTATATTTCTTGGTTATGCTACTGGGGTGAATGGATACAGGTTGTGGCTTCCTGATCCTAAGTCACCTAAATTTATTATTAGTAGGGATGTTACTTTTGATGAAAATTACATGCTTCAACCGAGAAAGGAGTCTGTTGTTGATATTACAGGTTCAGGAGAGGAAGCAAGCAAGCAGGTGGAGCTTGAGAGCAAAGTTACAAAAGGAGTGCAGGAGAGCACTCGCGTTGAGCCAGTCAATGATGCTCAAGGTTCAACTTCAGGTGATACACTGCAAGAACAACAATACAGTATTGCCACTGGGAGAGCAAGAAGGCAGATCCGTCCACCTAAGCGATACGCCTATGCAGATATGGTCGCTTATGCTCTAAGTGTGGCAGAATCTATTGAGATTCAAGAGCCTTCTACCTACAATGAGGCTATCAGTTCTGATGAAGCTGCAGAATGGACTGTTGCTATGACTGAAGAGATGGAATCTCTTTACAAGAACCAAACATGGGAGTTAGTGAAGCCGCTGAGGGGACAGAAAATTATTGGCTGCAAATGGGTCTTTAAGAAGAAAGAAGGAATTCCTGGTGCTGAGTCTGTAAGATACAAAGCACGCTTGGTAGCCAAAGGCTACAGTCAAACAGAGGGGGTCGACTTCAATGAAGTATTCTCTCCAGTTGTGAAGCACACCTCTATCCGTGTGTTGCTAGCCATGGTTGCTTGGTTCGATCTAGAGCTCAAGCAACTTGATGTGAAAACAGCTTTTCTTCATGGCGAGCTTGAAGAGCAAATCTTTATGCATCAACCAGAAGGATTTGTTATTGAAGGCAAAGAAGACCATGTGTGCAGGTTAAAGAAATCTCTTTATGGTTTGAAGCAGTCACCTAGGCAATGGTATTTGAGGTTTGATACTTTCATGATTGAGCATGGCTACTCTAGGAGTAAATATGATAGTTGTGTTTATCATCGGAAGCTTAATGATGGTTCTTTTGTATATTTGCTTTTATATGTTGATGACATGTGATTGCAGCTAAAGACATGTCTGAAGTTGATAAGTTGAAAGCTCTACTCAAACAAGAGTTTGAGATGAAAGATTTGGGAGCAGCGAAGAAGATTTTGGGAATGAAAATTCACAGGAACAGGCAAGAGGAAAATTGTTCCTATCTCAGAAGAAATACATCGAGAAGGTGTTAGAGAGATTTGACATGCTTGATGCCAAACCTGTGAAAACTCCACTTGCTGCTCATTTTCGACTTTCAGCAGATTTGTCTCCTCAAAGTGATGAAGAAGAGATGTACATGTCTCATGTTCCCTATGCCAGTGCAGTTGGAAGCATTATGTATGCTATGGTGTGCACTCGACCGGACATTTCACATGCAGTTAGTGTCGTAAGTCGATATATGGACAGGCCAGGCAAAGGCCATTGGCAGGCAGTGAAATGGATTTTGAGATATTTAAAAGGATCTACTAATATTGGTCTGTGTTTTGCCAGGGGAACTAATTCTGATTGTAAAATTGCAGGATATTCAGATTTTGCGGCGATTTAGATAGAAGAAGATCTCTGACAGGTTATGCTTTCACTCTTTCAGGTAGTGCCATTAGTTGGAAGGCGACTTTACAGTCGACAGTTGCTTTGTCTACTACGGAGGCAGAGTATATGGCAGTTACAGAGGCAGTGAAAGAAGCTATTTGGTTAAGAGGCTTGGTTGAAGATCTCGGCTTACACTAAGGAGTAACTACGGTGTTTTGTGACAGCCAGAGTGCTATACATCTGACGAAGCACCAGATGTATCATGAGAGAACCAAACACATTGATGTCAGGTATCACTTTATTCGAGAAATTGAAGTCGTCAAAGTTAAGAAAATTGGTACTGCAGATAATCCAGCAGATATGATGACAAAGCTCGTAACTTCGCACAAGTTCGAGTATTGTCTTGAATTGCTTGGTGTTCAAAGTGGCGAATGTTGAGCCCGTCGAGGCTAGAGAAGACAGTAAGAATCCAAAGGACGCTTGATACAGTTCAAGTTAAGGTGGAGAGATTTTTTCTATTCATTCAAGACAAGGTGGAGATTTGTTAATATGTCTTTAATGAATACCCACCCTAAAAGCCACCAATAGCTACCCTAAGAAGATCATAGCCGCCCTATGAAGATCTTAGCCACCCTATGAAGATCATAACCACCCTATGATTTTGATGTGTGAAATGATGAAGAGGTTTGAAGGTTTTGCCTATAAATAGGCACCATATTGCATGAGATTGGTAGTAGCAAGGAAGTGAGAAGAGAGTTGTCAAAATTTGTAGTGTTCTCTTCTTTCTCTTGTCATTCATCTTCCTTTTGTGAGTTTGGGTTTCATTGGGCTTGGGTGAGTGAGATTTGAGTTGTAATCTCTTGTATTCTCCCCTCTTTTGATTAGTGGATTCCTCTTGCTGTCTTCTCCGTGGACGTAGGTCACACTGACCGAACCACGTTAAATACTGGTGTGCTGTTCTCTCTATTTCTATCTTTTATATTGCTATCTGTCTCTCTATACTTGCCATCTCTTGTATTTGAAGCCCACTGCTCCAACAAATTTGTTTGACTCAAACCCCAACATTGTTAATTTAAAAATATATTATATTGTATATTGATTTTGCTATTTGCAAAATACAGTGGTGGGGTGCACAAATTAGGCCACCAAGGCAAATGACTACGACTAAATAAATGCAGGCCCATTCTTGTCTGCATGTGGCTGACATGCTCGCACTGCAGAGAGCCAACGAATCTAAACTAACCTTTTGACTTGACCTAGCGCGCGTGGGCCCGCCTTCTGCTCTCTGTCACTCAAAATTTCAAATCAAATCCATCATTAAACTTAAACTTAAGTATTATGCGGCAATTTGCAATAAAACCAAAATTTAATTTTAATTTAATTTGGTCGGTGCCTCAAACTCATCCATCACCATTCCATGCACGTGCAATGTGTACCGTACTGTACCATTTGTCCGTATTCTACGCGCGTTCCTCTGGTTTATTATACGCAACTTGGTACTGTCCCTGTGACATTCTGACTGTGTCCTTGGATTGCAATTTGGGGAAATGATGGCACGTTAATTGTTGAAGTTGAGAAATGGCTCATCTCAAGTCTACAAGGGCTGTTTGTTTTCTTGAGAGAGAGAGGAGAGGGAGAGGGAGAGAGAGAGAGAGAGAGAGAGAGAGAGAGAGAGAGAGGGGAAAATGAAGAAATCGAGTTCAGATCCGAGCTCTCGTGTTTGATTTGCCGAGGAAGAGGAAGGTAAAATAGAGGAAGAACTCTGGTCTGGTGATGCTGACTCAGATTGTTGCGGGGGAACAAGATTCCCTTTCTTTCTTAATCTCTTCTGCTCAAAGTTGATCGCGAAAAAAAACTGGAGCACGGGAATAGGTTCCTATATTATTGTTTTTATTTCCCCCTCTCTATCTCTCTTATCCTCTCTTTCTTCTTCCAATGTTTCTTCTCCTTCTCGTCAAACAACCGACCCATCACTAAAGAGGGAAAGAAATTTCTTCCTCTCTTCATTTTTCCTTTAGTTGCTTTTCTCTCTTTTCCTCTCTTTCAAAAACCAAACATGCCCCAGAGCGAGCAGCGAATATAATTAGCTTGCTATATTTATCGGATAATGCATTTTCTTTATTCCATTGAGTATAGATGCAAAAACGAAGTGGTGCATAACTTTTCAAGGAAGAAGATACAAGAGTGTACTCCTTTAGTTTGGGATGCTAAATTTCACAAACTTGATAATGTATTTAAAAACACAAACAATTTTTATCATGCTTCACTAATTAACATGACAACCGTACTTCTAATATTTCCCCAATGCCCCATGCTAAAATCCATGCATGTATAACTATTTATTTCTTCACATAACTCGATCCCTAAGTTTTACACAAGTAAATGCTTAATTTCTTAAATCAAATGAGAACATTCCAAAAAAAAAAACATTTATCTAAGACCATATATATATATTATTTTCTCATAAAAAGCCAACATGTGTGGTTGCAACTAGACTCAATCATGTCTTCACTCTACACCTACATCTTTGACCACAACCTAATAATAACAAAAACTTGTAGGATCATGTGAAGAGACTATCAAGCAAGCTAGCATGTTTTGCATTATATAATTATTGCTAATTTGGCCAATAAACTTTTGTTGCTTACCTAACTCTCTCACTCTCTAAATAAATTGTGCATCATTAAAGTAGCTTTCACTTGTTCAGCACTCAACATAAAGGGGGAGGAGATGTTCCCATTCACGGCCGTCCGATCGGAGATCCAACGGTCAGAAACGCATCGGCCGGCCGCAAGATCGCCCGTTAACCCGGTTTGACTGCAACTTTGGGTGGGACCCACTTGGAAGAAGCAGGCAGCAGCCTGGAATTAGGGGAGATGTTTGAGGGTTATGTACTAATAAGCCTAATTAAAAACATGATATGAATAGTTTTTAAGAATTTTTTTTCTTCCCATGGGGATCAAAATCTGGTGAAAATTATGATAAATTACAAATTAAGTATTGATATTTGTATTTTGGTGAAGTAAAGCATGCATTGCTTACTATCATGTTGTATGATACTCGTGAGATAATTAAGTATATTAGTCTCAATTAGTTGGAAAAGAGATAGGTAACCAAATAAAAATAAATAAATAGAAAGTTAAATCGTGATTTACTAGTATAAACTTTTAGGACAAAGTGAATTTCTGCCTATAATTAAAATTCACGTTATTTCTAAAATGAATTGAATATTTCTCGTACGTTAGTATTGAAGACCACATTGCAAACAAAAAAGGGGACATATAATGGAGCAAAGTCATCGAGCATTGAATTTCGTAGTTGATGAATTATCGTCACAGTTTTTCATCATCAATGGATCATTTTTTTTTTTACTTTTTTACTATTTTATTTTCTTGAGATGTGACATCAACGGATCTTAATTTAGTGGCAATTGAATTTTCCGTTAAATTTTTTTAAAAAAACGAGACCCACAAAACTATTTTAGTTTTGGTTGCAACTGTCTATTTTAGTGCTGGTTTAGGCTTTCGCGAAATATTTTTTTTGTCTTATTTGAGAGTAACATGATCCTAAAATATAATTCAGGTATCATTTTGACACAAGTGATCCTGATTGTCTATTTCAATCAATCTTTTTTTTTTTTGTTCTATTTCCCTCACTGGTTTAAGCATGATTATGGTCAAGCATAAGCATCTTAAAAGGAGAAAGAACACAGAGGTAACAAAAACAAAGTATACTTATTGTTACTTGATAACTATATAATATAGTAAATTTATTGAGAATACGATGGTAGAGGCTGAGAACTAATTTGACCCGAAAACTTTAGTTGTTCAGTCTTGTCACAACTTTATATTTAAATTCATCATTTTCTACTCACTTTCTAATGTGAAATTATATTCGCACATACCCAGTGCAAAGATAAACCCATGTGCAAGACGAGCAACAAATACTCCCTCCATCCGAGAATAGTACGTAGTGTGTTTTTTGATCAAAATTTTATCCCAAATTAGTTGTCTATTTTGAATCTCAGTGCTGCTCTTACCATTCCCAATATACTTTTACCATTCTTAATATTACACTGATCATTCTCAATGTTATTTTTACCACTCAATTTTAATTCCCCACAAATTCTTAATTCTCGTGTCTGATAAAAAAACGATAAGTAAAATCAGACGACGGAGATAGTAACCTAATTGCTATTCCAACACTAACTTTTTTCCCCCCCAACTTTTGCTTCACTGTGACTTGATTGTTGGGAGGGTTGAAGCATAACCCAAAAACAGTTGCTCTGAGTAACTGCTTTTGGTGTTGCCCTTGGTCCAATCCTAGTATTGGACTTCCCCAACTTTGTAAGCATGGACCATATATATATATAGAGATAGACTTGTATCCTTTCAAAGGATTTGATCCCGGATCCTTCCCACTCAAAATCAACCCTCCAACATTCGAATACAAGATCCACTCCGTTGAAGTTAATCTATACTATTTCAAGTATCTATAAACCAAAAATCAAGTGTTTTAAATACTTTTTGCCCATCCATCAAGCGACGCAAAATGGACGGCCGAAAGTAGTGAGTTGGTTAGATCTATGTCTTTAGACATACAAATTCTTGATCCGGCCATTTCATTATGATCTAAACATTTAAAAACCCTATAAACTAATTTTTATTAGATTTCAAATGTTCTACACCGTTAAACTAACCAACTCACTATTTAGGCCGTCCGTTTTTCCCCTACTTGATGGATGGGCAAAAAGTATATAAAACACTTGATTTTTGGTTTATAGATACTTGAAATAGTATAGATCAACTTCAACGGAGTGGATCTTGTATTCAAATGTTGGAGGGTTGAATTTGAGTGGGAAGGATCCGGGATCAAATCCTTTTGAAATGATACAAGTCTATCTCTCTCTCTCTCTATATATATATATATATATATATATATATATATATATATATATATATATAGATTGAAAAATGTACCTCAGTCGACAGCTGAGAGCGACTCTCTCAGCTGTCACTTTAATATGATCGCAAACTTACTGCAACATGGTCCCAATCCACTGTAAGATGGTCGTAGTCCTAAAAAATCATATATTTTCATTGTAATTAGGACTGCGACCATGATAACAGTCCTCAGAAAAAAACTGCGACCTTGGTCGCAGTCTTCAGAGAAAGATTGCGGTTTTGGTCGCAGTCCTTAGAAAAGACTGCGACCATGGCTGCAGCCCTCATAAAAACACCGCGACTTAATCACAATCATCATATAAAATTGAGACCATGGTATCAACAGTCAAAATTGTGAGTAAAATTAAGCCACGAAGCGCCAGCTGAGAGAGTCTGCTGAGTACAGATCCCTCATATATATATATATATATATATATATATATATATATATATATATATATATATATATAAAATAAATGTTAATTATCAAAATAAAAAAAAAGAATCCCTTAATTCGGTCGTCACTCTCAATGTGAAGTGGAATCGAATTTAAGACTGCAATTATTTGAGAAAGCAATGTCTTTGCTTGACATGTGTGCTTGAGATGCATACTTATGAATCACCTGGCAGAAGAATCAACTAGGCCTCACTCATTGTAGATGTCGAGACTTTAAATTCAACTAATTATTTATAAAAGTAACAATTGTTATTTGACACACATGCACAATTGTTCGTGAGAAATTAAATTAAACTGTAACTGCATAGCATACGGTTCACAGGAAAGAAATATATTCTTTTGTGGCTTAGAAAATTATTCAAGTGAACTAAGAAATAAAGTTGAAAGATGATTAATTATCACTTCTTTAAGAAAATATTAATAAAAAATTCATGCTTTATTTTAAAATATTACATTTAGATATATCTTCTGCAAAATTAGCAAAAAAACTCGAATACTATTATTTTAGATACAAAATAATAAATACGAGTAAATAAAGTGTGTGAAATTTGTGCTCATGCAATGATCTCCGAACTTATTGTAACACATAAATCATCTTCTGTCTCACCGAGTCAGTGGTTAGAACTAAATCTACAGTGTAATGCTCATATCAATAGTCAATTAGATTTATGGTATATTAATTTTTTTATATATATCACTTGCTTTGTTCTAGCCTACAAATTTATTCTACCCTAAACCCCAGATTCTTACAATATTTTGTTATGAAACTGAAGTCAATTTTCTATTTCCTAGCTTACGTTGCTAAAATTTCCTTGTATTAGCTTTCTCTATGCAAGTCCAGTTCTAGTCCAAAGATATTTTTTGCAGGCAAATTTGACCAAACCCAACAACGAAGATCTTACACGAAAACAAAGATCTTATATCTTTCCACCAATATTAGACAAACTAAGAAACACATAAGTGATAAGTGAAAAATAAATAGACACTCGAAGGTGAATAGCCAGTGACTAAGAAATATAGTACAGGGTCTTTCTCATATGTACCCCTCAGATCTTTTGTATTATTAAATTTACATCTCAAATCTTCACAATATCTTTATTACGTCCCAATCTCTAAATCTTTTAAAATTAACCCCAGCGCTAGCTGTCATTAGTTTTCTAACAACAGCTGAGCAAAATTACTCCCATACCTCAGTTTTTCTTCTATTCTCTCAAATCTCAGTCATTCCCTATATTCTCTATGTTAAATATTAGGCCGGTGAGGCTATTACTATTACAGAAAAAATTTGAATAGATTTGTTGTTTGATAAAAGAACCTGCAACACTATTAGCATTCAAAATGAAATTGTCAACACTATTAGCATTCAAAATGTCAACCTCCATTATGTGACAATGAAGATGGAGGAGAGGGTGATGGCGGAGGGGGTCGTCGGCGAAGGAGGCGGAAGCGGAGGTGATTGAGGAGGCAGAAGCAGAGGTGATTGAGGCGGCGGGCGGAGGCGGAGGAGCTGCGGAGGAGGAGAAAGAGTGAGTGCATGTGTAGGAGACGGGGTTGGCTGCAGACCGTTGCGAGAGTATTTTTGAAATTTCATATTTTTATAACAGAAAATTAAAGACTATTTCATTTTGATTCTTTTAAACAGCCGGTGAGGCTAAATTTGAAAATACGAAAGATTTGAGTGGTACATGTGAGAAAGGCCCCATGATATATAGTACGTACAGTTTCTATTATCTGACTTACCATTGCTAAAATAATATTTTAATTTCAGATTGGAACACTATTTTGTTTTGGACTTGTTTATTTACAGTTATGTATTATTTTGAATTTTTCGGAATACATCATCCTTGTATAATGTATTTATATGTTAAACATTGCCCTCAATCATCACAAGTAATAATAAAGAAGAATTTCAGCTTTTCTCCTAACAATAACATACTAATTAAGTTAACCAATTAATAGTTTTTTTATCTAAAAACTTGCCCACGTTTCATTAATAAGATATTAATGAAAACCACTATAAAATATAAAAGATAGTGCCATTACAGAAAAGCCTCTAATTTGAATTAATTTAGAAGAGCACACAGATACAGGAGGAAAAAAATTACAAAAAAAAGTCCCAACAAGTCAGCCAACAAAAAGAGGAGCATGGTGCGATCTGTATTAATGACCGAATTTTTAGCTAAAGTTTGTAAATGAAATTTGATCTATATATTTTGGATTCGGTTCATGTGTGTGAGTCATACACACATCCAATAAGAGGACAAATTTCACGTTGACACGTGGATTGAAACTCTTATAATTTTTTATAATATGTGTGTGAGGTCTACGCACATAACATATTATAAGAGAATTAATACACGTGTCAATGCGTGATTAATCTTTTTATTGTATGTGTGTGTGGCTCACACACATGAACCGAACCCATATATTTCAAGATCAGCACAGATCCATAAACATCCATAAACTTGTTCGCCCATTGGGAAGTGACCCACAGATCAAATGATTCACATAGGATCCATATATATTATTTCCTCCTTGGAATAATTGAAGAGATATTATTAACCATGAGAAGGTGCTTTACTCCTTTAATTAGTACTAACATATAAGATTGGGAACCCCATTAGCCCACCTTTTGATAAGCAATAAGGGGTTTTTTTTTTTTTTTCTTCACAAATACACAATCCGAAATTGCCTTTTAGCACACTTACCCTTCTAAAGCTAGAATTTAGAGATATACCCTAAAAATTTGCAGACCCTTCGCTGATCTCCGCGGCACTTGTAACTCCTCATAGTGATTTATTAGCATATGTTTCAGGACTGCTAGCTTTTGCTAAATCCTACGATTTGTAAATTTAAAAAAGTAAAAAGAAAAAAAATATAATATCTACGCGAAAATGCAACAATTTAAGAGTGTTAATTCGAGGGAGCTAAGGTACGAAGGCTCGTTACTTAGTTAGGTATTTTAGTAATAGATGTCAATTCAATATTATTATGATTTTTAGTTTATAATGTCTTTAAATCTAACCTCTTTAATGTCTGAAGCTAGAATTTTTCAAAAGGCTTTACTAATTCAGTCTTAATATTTTTATTTATAGAGTTTTCTTTCACAATTTTCGTGTGGACAAATGCTAGCCACAATTAAATCTCGAGTTTATTAAAATTATTATATACCATTATAACAAATGTATGTTTTATGCGATACCATTTGCTTTCAAGTTGGGGTGCGGTAGCATAAACGAAACACAACCAGTGCCAAATATCATAAAAAGAGGGGGTTGCATGAATAAATCCGAAAAAAATATCTAAAATGATCAACTCCCACCCAATTAGAAATAAGAGCTTCAATGTCACTTAAAAAAAAAAAAAAAAAAAACAAATATAATAATAATCCATCAACCCATAATTAGCCCCTCCCCCTTATATAAACAACCTCGGTGTTCCCATCTCAGAGAGAGAGAGAGAGAGAGAAAGAGAGAGAGAGAGGAAGAAGAAGAAGAAGAAGAAACAAGAGAGAGGAGAATTTTGAGGAGAGGTGAGGTGAGCATGGGCAACAGCCTGAGGTGCTGCATAGCCTGCGTTCTCCCCTGCGGGGCCCTCGACGTGATCCGCATCGTCCATCTCAACGGCCGGGTCGACGAGTTCAGCCGGCCCGTCTCGGCCCGGGAGGTCCTGGCCGCCCACCCCGGCCACGTGCTCAGCAGGCCCTGCTCCTCCCCCGGCGGGGGCGTCGCCGGTCGGATCATGATCGTCTCGCCCGACTCCGAACTCAAGCGGGGCAGCTTCTACTTCCTCATACCCGCTGTGTCCGTACCCGATAAGAAGAAGAAGAACAAATCCCACAAGCCCAAGGACAAGGACGACAAGACTAGTAACAACAGTAATAAGCCGCTGGTGCAGGATAAGTACTTGGAGGACATCTTATCCGAGAAAAAGTCTGGACAGAGGCGGAAGCGGACCGGGCGGGTCGGAGTCTGGCGCCCGCATCTGGAGAGCATAACGGAGGATCTGTAACGGGCATCGGATCCGGATCCGAATTGGATTTTTTTCCATTTTTTTCTTTTCCCTTTTTTTGGGCTATGGGATGAGGGTTCTTTTTGGGATATCTACGTGATATCTTTAATTAATTTTTTTTGGGCCTCTCGTTACATTACTTGGTTTATTTATTTATTTTTTTTTTTGTGAAAATTTGGACGATGATCTTTCTCTTGAGAGTGAGATTTGAACAGGCTCGATGTGGAAGAAAGCCTTGTAATCATATGGAGTTATAATGTAATGTATCATGTTATATAAAATAGAGTTTGTAGCTGTCTTCCATTTTCCCTTTGTTTATAGTGAGACATATTTTATTTTTTTGTATTATTCTATTTTTCAATTTTCTAATAATAAAGATCATAGTTTAGACTTGAATCTAATATTTTTTTAATGTTTTCATAAGCTAGACTTGTGGTGGACCTACAATTAGATTAGATAGTTTCCTAACTTTAATATCAACAAGGGCCTACGTGACAGTTAAGAGATCAATTACTCATAAATTTTCCACACGCAAAGTCTATATTATGGACCCCGCATAATTACTCTTAGGCTCATAGCTAAAATGAATTCACGTGTTTATTTATTTATTTATTAAAATCATAGAGATTTTTGGAAATATTTGAGGTGTGTAATAAAAATTGTTTTGTATAAATTATAAGCTCACAATCCTTAGCTTAAGCCTTAGAGCATTTGAGTTTGAGGTGAGAGTATGGATGGTATGGATATTTTTCAAATAGTCATGTTTGGTGGAACGATTTTGATCAAATACAGAGAGAAATGGGGTCATAATTCTTACTTTTAACCTATTTATTTATATTGAAATAATACAATATAAAAGAGTTTATCAGCTTTGATTACTTAGGGCTGTTTGGATTCAAGGAAGTGGGCGGAAATGAGAAAGTGGGCGGAAGTGAGTTGTTTTCCTTTTGGGAAATGAGAATTTGTGTGTATCTTTTTTGCTATTTGATTAGTAGTTGAGGCGTGGAAGTAAAAAAGTATATATTTTTTTTCAATGTTTGACTACTAATGTGAAAGTGAAAGAAGAAAGATTAATTATAAAGTTGAGTGTAAGATAATATTAAAATAAAAATTAATTAGGAAATTTTTTTTTGACCATAATTAGAATGGAATAAGATTTACGTAGCTATAAAATTAACTGTTTTGAGGTACAATTTATTACAAATGAGATTTACATGACCACAAAATTAACTGTAACGCCCTAAAAGTGATGAAATGGTTGTGTAAAAAAAAAAAAAAAGTTTTTCCATTTTTCTTTTTGGTGTTTGAATGGATAACAGAAGTGGAAATGACACTTCCCATTTCCTCACTTCTGTCCACTTTTTTGTATCAACAGCCTCTTAATATGTATTATTGTTTCATATGTTAGAATATAAAAATATTATCTTCAATTTTTAACTCAGTTTCAGAGTTTGAATGTAGTGGTAGAAACTGTTCAGTTAATCTCTTATATACATAACACGTCATTGTCAAATTTCTTATAGGTAAATTTGTTATTAGTATTTTTTTTTTTTTTTACTTGCAGAAATCTTACCTGTCAAACCTAGGACTTCCTGTAATGAACTTCCACTTTTTTATGAGTAAGTCAGGCCTCGTAAGCTAGATTTGTAGTACTTGATATGTTAAGTTAATCAAATTAATTTTAATTTTTCGGCTAAGTGTACTTAATGGTGTAATACTTGTCATTTAACTCACTGAAGTAGACCCCTGGAATTGCTTGGCAGCATCTAAAAAACCCAAAAGGAAAAATGAAAAAAAGAGGGGAAAAAAAGAGAGAGAGAGAGAGAGGAAAAATCTGTTCCAGTGTGGTTTGAGTTTTCCTTTTTTAGGTCAGCTGAAGGGGGGCCAACTCACAATAATATTGTATTTGCAGCAAAAGTTTCAACAAATGTAACAGCTGAACAATTAATGTCAAATGCCTAAACCTCCTTATAACAAGATATATTTATTAGGTGTGTATTAAATTTCTTTGTCTTAATTCATTATCATGAAATTATTTATTTTTTATTTTTATGTTTGAATTTGGAAGTGGGGCCAATCTGCCATGAAATTTGTCATCATAACTAAATACGGACGAGAATCGAATTTTGAATTGAGGACCTCGTTTGTCCCATTCGTATTTCATGCATTTAGATTTGAATTAGAGCCCTGTCTTTTTCCTATTTACATGCCGTGTCTGCTCTTCTATAAGTTTCTCTCAACGGATGTTTGGTTGCAAGGAAGTGGGCGGAAGAAAGAAAATGAGAAAGTATAATTGCTCACTTTCATATCTATTCAAACATCAGAAAAGAAAAATAAGAAAACTTCTTTTCCTTTACTCTTCTTTCTTTTACACAATCATTTCCTCACTTCCAGAGTGCTACAGTTAATTTTTGTGGTCATGTAAATCTCAGCTGTAATAAGTTTAGCACAAAATAGTTAATTTTTTGATCACATAAATCTCACTTGAATTCTAATTACAGTCCATTTTTTATTTTTCTTAATTAATTTTTATTTTAATATTATTTTACGGTCAACTTTGTGTTCAACTTTTTCACTTCCACCTCCACATTACCATCCAAACATAAAAAAAAAACATAATATTTTTCAAACCACACTACCTAACAACATCTAAACACCGAAAAACTTACTAATCAATTCCTAAGTCCTAAAGGGAACTATTACCACTTCCTCACTTCCACCCTTAACCAAACAGGCCCTCAATACCTCTAGATTTTGTTCTCACTGGATATTTCTAAACATTGAATAATGAGTTCTCCTGGAAAAAGTTCTCTCTCTTAGATGAGAGAGTTAAATTTCTCTAATTTATTTGCTAATTAACTTAACCGCCGACGAGATTCACTGGTCATAGAGTAAACTCGGAGTTGACCGGGGCTACATCGGGGGCAGAGTAAATATCTGCGAGACGGTGTTCAAATCAGTAACCGTGAAGAACATTATGCTGCAACAGACGGGGACACCAAATTGACCACTTGAGATTACCTATCAATATACAAAATTGGATGACAATTTGGGTTGCATGTCTCCCTAGAATGCATCGTAGAAGCCTAACCAATAAAGTCACTGTTTCATTCCCCGAGATGATACCTGCACGTAATGCAACAAAATACTCGCATTCAATCTTCTCCTCATAAAATTTTACCTTTTACCATAAAAATGAGTGTGAGCACGAGTCTTTCACAATACAAGTTTGATGGTGAAGGCTTGAATGGAGAATTACAATAGGAAAGAAATCAAATTCGATTGTTGTGCTCAACGAAATAAATAACAGAAAAGGAAAGAAAAAAAAATGGTTATTTTACTTAATTATCATTCACAGCTCATGTGGGCCAATTTCCTATTGGGACCAATTGGATTTATAATTCATTGGGTGATGGAGTTTTTAGCTTCACGAGTAAATAATTGGTCATAATCCCAAAGGACAGCTAAGGAGCTCATTAAGGCCAGGGCTCTTGAAATCATGCACACAATTGAACCATTTGGAATTAATTAACACTAAATAAATGTTGTTAGCATTAAAACTTGCAGCATGATTTGGGGCACGAACTTTGAGTCATTAGAGATGATAAATTTTTGGGGCAGTGAAATTAGATACTAGTTATTTTATTCTGAACTAAGGTGACCTCTTCTCTCTCAAAAGTAGATAAAGGTTTTGCTTGGATTTGCTTTTTGGATTACTAGTAATTTTTTTTGGTCAGTGATTGTTTCAAGTTGACCCTGCAATTTAACCTTGTGCAAAAAGCTTTTCATATTTCAAACATTTTGCAAATAGCTTTTATACCTTTCTTTCTAGGTCCTTTTTTCTAAATTATTTTTCAATGTTGGTCATCATTCACTATTCACACTTAAATGTTTGCACGAATCAACAACTGTGGCAATCATCCATAGTAGAAGGAAAGAATACAAAAGGAAGAGAAAGAGAGAACACATGGAGAGAAATCTTGACACTCATTACATCTATGGGCCTGTTTGGTTAAGCGTGAAAGTGAGGAAGTAGTAATAGTTCCCTTGAAACTTGAGAATTGATTAGTAAGTTTTTCTGCGTTTGGATGTTATTAGAAAGTGTGGTTTGAAAAATATTATGTCTTTTTTCGTGTTTAGATAGTAATGTGGAAGTGAAAGTGAAAAATTGACTACAAAATTGATCGCAAAATAATATTAAAATAAAAATTAATTAAGAAAAATAAAAAATGGACTGTAATTAGAATGCAAGTGAGATTTACATGATAAAAAAATTAACAGTTTTGTGTTACAACTTATTACAAATGAGATTTACATGACCACAAAATTAACTGTAGCACCCTGATAGTGAGAAAATGGTTGTGTAAAAGAGAAAAAGAAAAAAAGAAAAAGAATTTTTTTTATTTCCCTTTTCTAATATTTGAATAAATAAGAAAGTGAGCAATTATACTTTCCCGTTTCCTTACCTCCGCCCACTTCCTTGCAACCAAACAAGGAGTGAAAAAAGACATCGAGAACCTATCATCTTAAGCTCTGACTACGACCTTTTAAACTTTACTGAAGATTTGACTGATCTGCGTTTGAGAGACTCACCGACATTTTAAGGTTTGATGTGGGTAATTTCACACACTAGACAAAGAGTGAACTATGAAAAGTTGGCAACTCGTATGCAATGATGTAACTAACGATCTTTCTTCATAAAAATTAAAGTAACTAATGATGGTTCTTGATACAAAAGTGTCGACACATTGCTTCACTAGAGAGGCGACAACGAAGCTTACATTCCCCTCTGATTGCTCAGTGCTCTCCAACACTTTGCGATGCAAGAAAATGCCTCTTGAGAGGTGGCCATGTCCTCAAAATACTCGTGTTCATCATGGAGGAGCAAGAAGCATGAAGTGTTGGCATTATAGCATAGTCTCCGGGGATCATGGAGATCGATTCTGACCGATTCTGACCGATTATCGATCCAATCTTAATTTTTTTTCCAAAAAGGAGAAGAATGGTCCCTGAATGGCGAACGATGATGCAGCAAAGCACCACATTGAGTCATTCATTCTTATCTCTTAGCTATTGAGAGTTGAGGTATGAGAAAGAGCCATGGCCACTAGAAGTCTAGAAGAGTGAGATGCTCTCTCTCTCAAGGTTAGTGGAGGCTTGGACCACACCTTGAGCTCGAGCTAAATCTCCAATATATTTTTGTTTAAGACTTGGGTTGAGGTTTGGACCACACCAAGCCCAATCTCCAATAGAATCTTAGATAAGTCGTTTCAACATCTAAATCGTGTGCCAATTGATATGAGATATGTATCTTTTGGAACTAGCACCTTTGGGATGTCATGTGAATGTTTAAAAAAAAAAAATAAAAAAAATAGAGGAAGCATTAACTTTTGATAAAATAAGGATAAGAAATAAAGAAAATTTCGAGTCGTATTATCGAGCAACACCAGGCACCAAGCAATGGTTTGTAAACTAGGACTCAGATAAGCGAGAAACAGTAGACCAGTTTTCTGATTAATTATAATATTATATGAGTAACTTTAATTATTTCAAATAAAACTAACAATTAAGTTTGTCCATGTATTGCATCGGAATCAGCGTAGCCAGGAATTTTGACTGAGGGTACAAAATGACGTTCAAAAATACCAAAAATGTAAATAAAGTTTGTCTCAAAGTCAGGGAAAAAATGGTTATTTAAAAATGGATAAAACTTAAATAAAATTTCACTAGAAGTGCTTCGAAGTATGTAAAGTTAGGGGTGAGCATCGGCCGGTTCGGTTCGGTTTTAGAATTTTTACAAAACTGAACCGAACCGATTAGACTTAGCAACCGAACCGAACCGAACCGACTAAATTCGGTTCGGTTTTTCGGGTTTTTTCAGTTAGGCCAATATTTTTCCATCATTTCTTACTTTTTTTAATCACCACTATATTATCATCATTTAATATTCTAATCTCAAATATTCAATACCCAAATTAGAAATAAGGAAAAGACTCTAACCTTAATGTAAATTAAAAATTTAATATTCTAAAACTTTTACGCTATATTTGGGTTATTATATCAAAACTCACATAATTATTACTAACTTTTAACGACAAGAATGAAAAAAGAACTATATTAATATAAATATTATTCTTAATTGTGATGGTGTACTTAACTTTCACATATTCAATATAAAAAAGATGGTATTGCTAGAAGTAATGAGATAAATTTTCACCACTTTTTGTTATGAACTATATGATTCACTAAATTGAATTTGGGTGGGGTGATATATAAGGTAAGAGATTCGGTTCGGTTCGGTCGAGTTCGGTTTTTGAAACACAAGACCGAAACCGAACCGAACTAGAGCGGTTCGGTTCGGTTCGGGTTCGGGTTTCAGTTTTTGGTCGGTTATTTCGGTTATAACCGAACTCTGCTTACCCCTATGGATCAATAACAATTATGAGATTCTATAAGTAATCTAATAAATTAATAATAGCTTTACGTTACTTGCAAATAAAACTGAAGAAAATTTTATTTCTTACAAAGGAATATCAACTTAATATTAACGATTAATTTCAAAACAGCCAGCTGAGAGGATTAGAGAGAGAGAGAGAGAGAGAGAGAGAGAGAGATGGAATTTGGAATTTCAGAGATTAATTTGATGCCAAAACCGTCAAACACGCATGCACGTGGGATGGTGATTCTTTGTTTTGCTTATGATGGATGAAGAAGCCTGTGGTATGTGTTTTGTGGACATGAGATGAGAGTACGGGGCGAGCAACAATTTTGAGATGCGGGACCGGAAGGGTGAGAGGCGAAAGAGTGGGGGCATAACTGGAGCAAATGTGTGGGGGCGAAATCAGGAATAAATTTTGGGGTGAGCTGTAAGTGTTTATAACATACACTTATGAATTATATGAATTTATCAAAAGAATAAAATAGTATTCTCCACTAAATCAGGAGTGAATCTAGGCATATATTTGCTAAAAGAAAATCAAAATAGAAGAGGGTATAACACAATATATGAAAAAGAACAGAAATAAAAATGGGTTTAAGCCAATATTTGAAAAAATGGGCTGGGCTGTAGCCCGGCCCAGCCCACTACTGGGTCCGGCTTGCTGTGACTCTCTTCTATATTTTAAGCAGGGCTGGGGGGCACATGAACCCCCTTGGCCCCCCTAGCTCCGCCTCTGATTGGAATGCATCATGCATGCAACCATCCATATATAAACACATGCATTTAATTAATCAGCAAACTAATTTAGTGATTTTCATAACAATTGTCTTGAGAGTCATTACTTCATAACTTTGTGTTGTTTTTTCAAAGGCCTTCTCCGATCATCCTTTATTGCTGCTTCTCATTTGAAGCAAAACCTCTGGCATTTCATTTAAAGAAAAGTTGGCGAAACAAGCACAGTTTACTACAAGTTTTAAGTATCGCTAAATAAAGTTTCTAAAAGAGTAATTCATCTTTCTGTCCCATAAATTGAATTTCTTCATCTCAAGGCGTAGCCCCATTCTCATGGCCCACATCACCATCTAGCTCCCGAAAACACCGGCACTCTGGTTTGAGCGTAAGCCTGAGCCTCTGCTCTGACTCGAAAAGGTCACCCACTAAAAAAATAAAATAAAAGAAAGCAGGAAAATATTTAAGACAACAAGAAGAATTCTCGTCTCTTTCTCGGTTGCAGTGTAGCGCAAGAGAAAGAAATAAAGAAGAGGAGAGAAGAGATGTGCCTTTTTCTGAACGAGGAGGATTCTATTTATAACTTTTATAACACTCTCCTTACCATCTCCTATTCCATGTGAAACTAAATATATAGACTAATTAAACACAAGTGGAAACTCAAGCTTTCCATGGGATTGTGTTCAGTCAAGCCCAACAGGTCAAGGGTTGGCGTGGTGGTGGGTGGGGTCAAGGTGGTAGAGGAGACTGGATTGAGCGGAGCTCAAGTCGAGGAGATGGGGGCTGGCGAGAGGGTTGAAAGTTGTGAGGGCAGTAGGATCAAATTTGGTATGGTTTCAGTTTTAAGATGACTTAGGCCCTGTTAGATTCCGCTGAAAAAAACAACTTTTTAGCTGATATGCAGTCCGACTAGTGTTTGTTAACCCAAAAAGCAACTAAGTTGCTGAGTGAAAAAGAACTTTTTAGCATCTTATTGGTTAAGCGGCTCAAAACAGCTTTTACAAAAAAAAAAGTAAGCAGAATTTATTCAGTAGACAAAACTAACCCTTAAAAAAATAATATTGAAGAGCATATAACAAACGATACCAGAGAAACAGACCAAATACATGATGATATTGCTCGTAGTTTGGTAGAACTAGGATAAACATATACAACATGTTCTTTGAGTGTTAACAAAACTTTGAATTCTTAGATATTTATTTACTCAAGTATTTGGTGTAATGATAATATATTTTATTTTAATCCACTACTTATTTATGCTAAATGTATTTATACTTTATAAATTATTTATTTATTAATTTAGATAAAAAAAATGGTATGAAAATTGAAATTTGCACATACACACAGTCAATATAAATCACTTATCTAATTTTATTATTTTTACTCAATAACGTTTTATTCTGCAGATTTACCAAACACACTTACAACAACTCAACAACAGTTCAGTAACTTTAGAAAGTTCTTGAATAAATATAAAAATATCAAACAACATAGCACAGCTCAGCTCAGCTCAGCAGCTTGCATTCAACCCAGCGCAGTTCAGCGGGTGAGGGCCAAACATGGCCTTAGCTTTGCGTTCGGGTTCGGGGGCAGAGCTGTTACATGCCCCGGTTAGGGATGTGGAAGAATTAGGGTTAGGGATTGTTGTGTTGGTGCTGCCGGCATGGGTGTGTTGGTGGTTGCTGGCTGCCGGCGAGAGGTCAGGAGACGATGAAGATCTGGGAGGTGAGGGTTTCCAGAGTGACGAGGGGAGGAGCTCTGTAGTTTGCTTCTTCCAATCGGAGCTTTGAAGATTCAACAGTTTGCAGCCTCTCCTCACCCAACATCTCTGCGTACTCCAGTGCTTGGAATCAATCTGAAGCGTTTAACAAGATAGAAAACCTGAGAAAACTGCGTGTCTTATAAAATCAACCAAAAACAAAAGGCTTTAGTAAATCAAGGACCAAAATCTTTACCTCTCCTTTTACCTTCCTCTGAAACTGAGGGGTTTCAACTCCTCCATATATAGTTACCTTCTGGAATTTGATTCCCAGGTGAGAAAAAAGGTTTCAACTCCTCCAAATATGAACTGTGACAAGAACCAAGATCAATAACGACTACCAAGTCACAAATTTTAGACTTAAATGAATTAAGTGGAAGCACTCAACACTCCCACTTCCTTTGTGAGACATATCTTCAACAAAGCACAAATCAAAAATGGTTTCCAAGTCGGAGCTAAAGAGTGAACAGTAATTAACAGAGTGTTTGGCCTGAAACAAAGTGAAGCAGTGGTCAGCAAGGAATTTGCCCTCCGAAGTAGTGAGATTGGGAAGGAAGCTAAAGAGAGGACAGAGACTCACCAAACCTCAACTGCAAGTCTGCAAGCTAGCTGAGTCACTATCTAAACACGCCAGAGCTCATCAATTCTCAATGATATCTTCTCTCATTGCTGTAGAATACCACCATTCAAATGGTAACATCTCGGTCTATATCATAATTCAAGACAAATAGGATCCTGCTGTGAGCTCAGAGGAAACTATGTATTATTAGCAGTGGAAGTGACAGTAATAATAATAATGTGTCCTTTCTAGTCAAAATTCACCCTCTAACACTAAAATAGTTTTAATTAATAAATACAGTGCTAACCACACTTATTACTTTGCCACCCTGGGAAGTAATTCAACCACCCTAGAAAGTTAATTCACCCACCTTAATAAGCCTCATTTTTGTTGACTTGTAAAAAGATGGGCAGATGGGAAAAAGGATGGGCTGATGGGGATGGGTGTTGGACTTATGCATGAATATCTCTTGCCTAAATAAAGGAATAGATACGAGAGGTGAAATAGCAAGTGAAGAAGAAGAGGGTAAGCAAAGACTTTTGCACACACTCTCTCTCATTTCGTCTCTTCTTTATTTAAAAGCCTATTTGTAAACTGAATTTAGTGAGTTTTTGTGAGTGAAATTAGAGTTGTACTTTCTCTGTAATCTCCTCTTTTGATTAGCGGATTCCTCCTTCAGTTTTTCCCTGTAAACATAAGTCACATTGAACGAACGAACCACGTTAAATACTTGTGTGTTTTTCTTTTTGTTCATATTAGTTTATACTTGTTATTTGTTTTTTTCTCTTTTTGTACTTGACATCTCTTGTAGTAGAAGCCCACTACCACAACAAAAACTTTCAAATTTGTTCCGGTACCTCGGGGCACGTAAACAGCCTTGGGCTCACAGTTGCAGCTCCTTTTAATCTTCCTCTCGGATTTCCAAATTCGCTTCTGCTGCACAGAAACAAGCAAAGGCTTTTAACACTATAACACTTAGTGCATTAGAAAGCAGTACATTTGTTACACTGGATTTATGTCGATATAATAGCTTCAACATTGTGATCGGAGCACGCCAAGCAAATGTTATTTTGAGAAATAAAGTTGACAATTTTTTCAACCTGCTTTGAACAAATAAGGTGGAAGAAAATTCCTCTGAAACTGTTGGAGCCAAGCAGTCAACCTACGATCAAATGAAATGCTTCAGCTTTGCATCATTATGAATATTCTGATAGTCCCACAAATTATTGCAAAACTTAATGACAAAGTCGATAACTTCACAGGGGTACAAGCAGTAAAACAGAAGCAAAGAAATAGACATTTTAGAAGTAAACACTACATTTGAAGGAATCTTCAGAAGGAATTTGTTATCAGGCAAGAAGCAATAAAATCATCTTACATCATCAAATCAAGAAATAAAATCACTCATCAAACCTGTGAGTCCAACAGAACTATCATATAAATTATATAAATTTATAACTACCGTATATAAACTTCCAATAAAGAATAAAAAGTATATACACTTGCAAAATAAAGATTATGTGAATTGGTAAATCTGAGATATACTAAAAACCTAAGAGAATCCAAATGTTAATAACATCAAAATCCAAACATAACAAGCATCTAGTACTTGGCACAAATGTCTATCATAAAAGTAAGCATCTATTTAAGAAACAACAAAAATCATAAAAGCGTTAACTGACAAGATATTAGATGTAAAGAAGCTTAGCACATATTTAAACCATTTTATTTTCAGGTTTGTAAATTGAGAATGAAGGTATACCTCAAACAAAGTTTGTAACCAACATTACTAACAGCCTTCCCATGCATGGAAAAGGAATTCTAAAGATACAGTGCATGATCATATATGTGACATGTTTGAGAAACGAAACATCCCCTCTAAAACATCATATGGAAAAAATGGATCAATCTATCACTAATTTACTGTTAATGAGGTTGTAAATTCAGATGGAAGATGAATGCTTATTTTATTTAATCCCTTAGAACTGAAAATTTACAGAAAAATCAAAGACCAACTGCTACATCTATCTGATGCATGTTAGGACAGTAAGAAACTAGCATACATCATGAATATGCTCTCATCTATTATGCCTTAGAGTGAAAAAAACATGGTGTTAGCCGAACAAAGAACAGTTTCCTCACATAAAAGCAATTATTGACTATTTTGTTAAGCAAACTGCAGCAGTGACCGAATATATGTTGCAATAAATTCTACAAAACAATATGGTCCGATTTGTGTCCCATGACCGTCACTTTGATATGAACTTTGATAATTACATGGTAACTTTCTGACCTGGCCGATCGACAATGGTATATCCAACAAGCATGATCACCATCGACTTCTCAGAGTCTACACAAGCTCCCCAGTCCACCTAAATACACAGAAAGATAGCAAGAACAAAAGCAGACATACTGAACTGGTACAGAATTTTTCAGCACAACTAAAAAGAGAAAATGCAATAAAATTGCGTGCTTATAATCTCATGGAACCAATAAGTTATCCATAGGTAGCAATCTTAACATTAAATTGAGAAAAGATCTTGTTGAGCAATTTAATAACCCAAAACCTCATCAAACTGCAGGCTCAAAGCAACATTCAACTAATATATTAACAGTTTGAAAGATCTAAACAACAATATCCAGGTATCTATTGCTGGAAATTTAATTGCCAATTTCCCTCTTTTCTTGAAGTTGAAGCCACAAAGTCGAAGCAGCAACTAATGAGCATTAAGACATCCTAATTGTAATACAAAGTAATTTTGAGCAATATAACACAAAATCCTAAGACGCGGCCTGTAGCAATATGCAAAAATGTCCAAAATCCTAAATTAACACAAATGATGAAAGCAGACGCGTCAAGGTCAAGAGAGGAGGGCTAGCGGTTAATATATTAGGCTGGGGTTTAGAACTATATCAGCAGGCAAAGTGCTATTCACATAAATATCCTTTGATTAGTGTATAAAACAGGATATAGCAGTCCATTCTGATATGAAGATGCAAATAGAAGAGAAAGTAGTTGATATGACGTTGTCATGCTAGTTCTGCAGGTATTCATAAATTACTGGACACCTCCAGAAATCTTTGCGACATCAGGATCTTTGTAGGGAAAGGAACAAGCAGAGGATCACCCAAGAACTAGAGTTGCAAATTGCAGAAAATCTGTTTTTTGACTGCTTAGTGGCTTGCCAATTATCTGATAAGGTGATTGAACATCCTTTGTTTCATACATTAGGTAAAAAGCAAACCACAACAAAGTGTGGGAGATCAAATGCTTAATACATTATAAGATGCAGTACTGACACGTAATGTCCTAAGCAATTCTCATGAAATAATCTACACGATAATTCGTAAAACAGCCCCAGAAACATGAGATAACATTTTCATATAAAAAAACATGATACTGAAGCGGTATTTAACCATCAATAGGATTTCTAAGAAAACCCTGCATGATTCACAGCAAGACAAAGTTGACACTTTATCCTTAAAAATGTTGGACGCCATGGGCCCAGGACCTGCAGAAACTAAGTGATGAGGACATCAGAGCACGTGCACATTACGAACGTATCTTTCAGCACAAACGATGCACCAACTTGATGATCTCAAGGATATGGTTCTGAAGCATGATATCTAGTATTTATAGTTGTATTTTAATATGTATTTCAGTGTATATTACAGTGTATTTCATTGTGTATTTTAGTGTGTACTAGAGATGTATTTCAGTGGTGTAGTTGTGTAAAACAGTTGTGTTCAGTTTCTGAACTGAACTGGACTGATAGGGAACAGTTCAGTTTCTGAACTGAACTGAAAGGGAATAATTTTGAAACTGAACATGTAGTTGGACAGTTATCTGAACTGAATATGTAGCCTGATAAAGGCAACTGGGTGTACTCTATGAAGAGATGGATGAAAAAAATGAAAACATATCTACCCTCACTTGCTCTCTTCTACCTGGCTCTCCTCCCTCTCTGTTTTCTCCCTCAGCATCTAAATGAAGACAACAACAGCATCATTCAACATCCGCTGTAGCAGCAAATACAGCAGCACCAACAACAGCAGCAGTCCCGACAGTAGCAACAGTAGTAGTCCCTGTAGTAGCAGCTGCACCTCCAGCAACAGCAGCAGCACAGTAGCGGTGTAACAACAAAAACACAGCGTTTTCAGAGCTCGCATCAGCCCTTCGGTTTGACATTTCATGCTTGAGATCGAGCCAATCTCACTTCTACTAGAGAAGCGACGACGAATTCTTTGAGATCGTCAATTCAGACGACCACTCCGACTTCATCTACATTCCGAATGTTCCATCAGTTTTCATTTTGTTTTCACATCAACTCTTTCCTCAGGTGATTCAGGAGTCACCTCCAGAAGATCTATTTGAAGCCGAAAGTGATACTGAGCTACCATCATTAGAACATCTTCAGATATGATTTCGATCCAATAGAAAATCTTCAAGTATTTCTTTCCTTTGAACTTTATCAGTTCCCGCGGTAGCAATTCTCTGTGATATTATCTTCCTATTCGCTGTTCACATAAAAGAAGTTGAGTGCATTGCTTTGTTACCTTCTACCTACTAATCTAAATATTACATATAGGACTTGCTATCTCAGAATTGTGTTATTATTCGTACAATTACATTTCAAAATCTGCTGCATATATGCAACTCACTTAAAATAAACATTGGTCGCTATTTCAAACGCATAACTTGTAGTCTAAATCGATCATCCTTTAGATGAGACGTGCTTGATTTGCTTTGTTGCTGAACTCCGATCATCTACATGAACACGTTTCACATCACTTAAGGTTCACATGAAACTCCACAAGTCTGTAATTACTTAATAAGAATAAAACAAAACCTTGGAGCCTTGAGCCTTAGAAAAAGCCAGAAGGGTGATATCCTCACCAATACCCTCATCAACTGCAAATGGAAGTAATTTAGGATGCTTACGAAATATAGCACACCGAAAGGCAAATGGCATGGGTTCTTTCTTTAAATTAAGCAGTCTTCTTAAACAGAATCCCACCCTTTTATCAGCAATGCTGATCTCAGAATTAAAACTTTGACTATTGTCAAATGTGTGTGATACTGGCTACTGATGCCTTCAGAGACACCCGGTTTGTGTTTCTCTCTCATATCCTAGTATCATAAAGAAACCAAATGAATTTTACTTAAGACTGTCAAATAGGCAACAGACTTAACAGAGGAAGTTTCAGGTTTGTAATAATAGATAGTGGATCAACATTAAAAATTAGTTAGTCTACCAAGTAAAGAAATTTTCAATTCTTCATGAATGCAATAGGACAGCCTACTGTGAATGGAGGAGATGCATTATTTCTATTAAAGCAATTGCCATTTCATATTTGAGCATGTAAATTGACTGAACTTACACGCGTTACTTTCGACTTATATTTAGGACACAATTCTCAGATAGCGACAATGGCAGTGAATGCATTGTGGATGTTATTTTTCACTTTTACAAGTAGCATGAATGAGGTGGGCAGAACTGCATTGTGGGTGTTTTTTCACTTCATCACGCTCAGTCTAAGCCCAGCCTGTTGACACCCTAACTTTGAGTCAAATGTCAAAAAAACAGAGTTAACTAACAGTAAAATAAATATTCCTAAAGTCTCGTGCCTAAAATTGCATAAAGTTTGTGTTAATGCAAGAAACTTATAAAAATTACTAATGCTAGCCTACATGTGCTTAATATTGCATACAGGATCTTGCCTCTGAAAACATCACAATACAAACATATATATCAAAAATTATCACATCATAGTGCACAACATAATTGCTACAAAGAAACCATAGAGTTTAAGACTATAATACAGCAAATTCTTTTCTTACATCAGCGTTTTAGAACAAATACTGTCATATGTGTTTTGCTTGTCACTTACAGAGAGCAAGAAACGTTAAAGACAAGCTAGCGACAAAAGAAGGTCATGCATAATGCATTGTAAGTTCATTCAACTAACATGCAGGTTTACAGTTAACCCCGTTTGTTGTTAGCATCAGAAACTTATAAAAGATGAATAACGCATACATGCATTAATTCAAGTGCCGGATATGATGCACAAGAGGATCTTGCCCCGAAATCATAAGTATACAAACATATTGATCAAAGATCACGTAGCGCACACCATAAATGCCACGGACAATAAAAACCACAGGGCTTAGAACTATAATTCAGCAGATGTCATTTCCTTTTCTTATGTCTACAATTTAGGACACATAAATAATAGTGTCACATGTGTTGCTTGACGCCTACATAAAGCATGAAACATTAATAGAAAGTAGCCTCAAAAGGAGTCTACACAGTCACATGATTCACATCTATGAACCACCAATATCGTTATCACAATGAACACACAAGCAATAGACACAGCCACACAGGGTATGAAACTAGGGCAAAATAAGCTTATCTATTTATGAGCCTACACCTTAGCAAAAACAGTTCTCCACTACAATGAAACAATGAATAAGCGAAAATACCTGTAAGAAAAAATAATGAATATTACAGAAGCCGTATGCATGATATAATTTGAGCTTGTAATCGGTTACCGATCACCACCACTGATGAACAAGAACTCCATTGTCCCTTAGTGAAGTAAACAGCTCCAAGCACTGCCCATAAGTATACTCGTATTTTGGCGACCTCTCCCCCGGACAGCACCTCTGCCACCGATTATAATGGCATTCAAGAAACAACTCATCGATCAAACAAATCGCCCCGGTCTCAAACAACCTAGGGATAAGATCAAACTCAGTCCCCTCAACATCCATCTTCATCACCACAAAGTCTTTCCCCGTCACCATGCTCTTCAACCACTCGGCAAAATCAAACCCTTGAATCACATGCAAATCCCCCGTCGATTTCCCATCCAGAGGCAACCCAGTGGGCCGAATTCGACCCATTCCCTTCCCTCCTTTCTCATCGCTTTTCTGATCTTTGTTATGATTAACCTCAAAAGACAGTGACTCATTTCGAACCCATGCAGCAAAAGGCAGCAAGTTAATCCCTTTTTTCGATAAATACTCATTATGGAATGCCTTATCGGCCTCAATTGCAAAAACTTCAAACGTATGGTTCTGTTTCGGATACTGCTTCTTGAACCAACTCCCGATACTCGATCCATAGCTCCGAGCACCGACGTCAATGTAAATGTACCTTCTTTTAAAGCTAATATCAGCCACGGATGGAAGATACTTGATGTTCTTAATGTTTCTCTTCAAGGTAATCCAAGGCTTCAGTGGCTCCTCTTGAATTAGAGGCTCCGACGATCGAATCAGCTGAAGCTTGTGCTCCGGAACAGAGCACTTATTTGCAGAGTCGCCATTCCCCCAGCCGCTGCCGCTCTCCTCTTGAACCCTAGCGTCCTCTTTCTGGAAAACAATCTCTTTGATAGTTCCCGGCGACGAATCGAGCCCTTCAATCTCGCGAGATCGGACTTTTCTGCAGAAAGGGAACAGATCCTGAAGCGAGTAAACACTGTACGAATCGCCGGCGGAGGCCGTGAGGAGCACGAGAAACCCTTCGGGGTTCAGGACCCGTACGATCTCTGAAGCGAGTTCCACCGCCCAGTTCGAATTATCGATGCTCTCGCCGGCGAAGACGAAATCGAAGGTGTTGTTCGCGAACTGCAGCTTGAACACGTCGCCGGCGATCACGAGAGGCGGCGACCGCCTCTTCGCGACCCCGATCGCGTTCGAGACGCCGATCTCCTTCAGCGCGAGCACCTCCTGGCCCCCTAGGGTTCCGACGCACAGAGACTTGAACGACGGAGCGAGGAACCCCTCGACGATGAGATCCTGAAAGATCGAGGAGTAGAAGTCCACGGCCTTGCGCCACTCCTTGCTACGCCACGCCGGGTTCGAGGAAGAGGAGTCACCGGCGACGCTGGAAGCGGATCGGCCTCCAGCTCCGGCGGCGGAGGCGGAGATGGCGATGCTCTCTGGCGACGGCGAGAAGAAGCAGAAGTCCGACGAGGCGCAGGATCCGCCGTTGACCAAGACGACGTACACGAATCGGACGGCGAGGATCAGGACGCCGATCAGGAAGAGGCGGACGAGTTGGGTCCGGAACGATCTCGGTTTCGTCGGAGGATCCATCACCAGAGGGAGGAGGGCAGAATGGAAAGAAGAAGAAATAACTTCACAAAGAAGCAGGGTTATTTTTGGGACGGGGGCAGATTGGGAAGAGGAGGAGAGCCATTTTAGCGGGAGCAGAAGCGGGCGGAGGTGTGGTTGGCTCCGACGAGGGGTCGGGGGGAGGGCGAGGAAGGGAAATAGACGGGTAGGAGAGGGGCAAAACGGGGATTATACATGAGTGGCTTCAGCGCTGGTGGTTGAGGATTTTAGGATTTGTTGCCGATTCTCTCTCTCTCTCTCTCTCTGAGAACACACAGTTGTCTTCTTCTTCTGCTTCTCTTCTTCTTCTATGAGAGGCGTCGCTAAAAGTAATATAACAAGGCTCCGGTTTTGCCGAGGGAACGGATATTACTACCCACAGAAGTGATAAAGGTACCATCAATATCTACGGGAGGGGATATTGTCACCATAAAAAAATGAGAAAGACATCCCACTCGGTACCCACAAATTTAATAAAGCCCCATCTCAAAAATAAAACATGATGAAACTATCCTCCCTACCTCGCTCCTCCTCCTCTCTCTCCCTTGCCGGCGATCGGCCTCCCTCCTCCTCCCCGGCCAACCGGCAACCCCCACGACCATACCTCCCCCCCCCCCCCCCCAGAGCCTCCCCTCCTCCCTGTGACCCAGCAGCGACTCTCCCCCTCCTCTTCAAGCCACCCCTTCCCCCGCCCCTACCCACCCTCCCCCATCTGTTCGGTCGATGGGTGCATGGGGAGTTGGGCGGGTAGGGGAGGAGGGGGGAGGCCGGCGTGGGAGGAGGAGGGGGGAGGAAGGGGGTTGCCGAATAAGAAGAAAGGAGGAGGAGGAAGTAGGCATTTTAGACTTTTCATTAAAGGTAAAATTGTCAAAAAAATAATGGCACACTTGTAAATATTTTGAGATATTTTCTCATTTGTTGGGGTGTAATATTCGCTCCCAAAATCTACGAAAATGTCATTTTTGGGATAATTTTACCCTCGAGAAAAGTCCAAAATACCCTTATTTCTTCCTCTTCCCTCCTCCTTCGTCGTCTTCCAGGCCCGTCCACCCCTTCCCCCACCCCCCTCTTCCAGGAACAGATATTGCCACCTTAAAAAATGATGAAAGCACCCACATGATTAAGGCACCCACTCTAGAGTGTTAAAGGCACCAATCAAATTTTATAAAAAAACCCAAATTACCTTCCCCTCCTCCCCTCTCCTCTCTCCCCTCTCCTCCTTCTCTCCCCACCCTTCGCCTGCGACCCCATCCTCCCTTCCTCCTCCCCCTATCTTCCCCGGCCCCCTCCTCCCCGCCCTTCTCCTCTCCCACTCCGATCTCCCCCTCTTCCCCTTCTCCCTCCCTCCGACGAATCTCCTCACCCTTTCCTTCCTGACCCCATCATCCTCCGGCGAACCCCCTCCCTCCCCCTCTCTGCTCCGCCCTTGCCTCCACCCTCCCCTCCCCCGCCCGTCCTCTCTCAAGTCTGACCGAACAGGTAGGGAGAGGGGGAGGGGGAGTCCAGTGTCGCGAGGAGGGGAGGGGAAAGGGGACTTGGGGGGTCAGGGGGGAGACCGAGAATGCCGGGAAAGGGGAAAGAAGGAGGAAGGAGAAAGAAGGAGGAAGGAGAAAGAAGATGAACATTTTGGACTTTTTACCAAGGGTAAAATTGACAAAAAAATAGTGGCACACTTGTAATATTTTTGGGGTGCCTTTCTCATTTTGATGGGTGGCAATATTTGTTCCCTCCTCTTCCCCTCCCCCGGACCTCCCTCACTGCCTCCTCGCTCGCCCTCCAACCCCCTCCCCCCTCCTCGCCCGCCTTCCAGCCTCTCCCCCCGACCTCCATTCTCGCCTCCTCGCCCGCCCTCCAGCCTCCCCCCCGACCTCCCTTCCTGCCCTCCAACCTCCCCCCGACCTCCCTCCCCGCCTGCCCTCCACTCTCACTCTCGACCATTCTGACCTTCATCCTCGCCTGCCTCCCCCCTCCCCCGATCTCTCCTACCCTTGATCTTTGTTTGACCAATTCCGGCCGAACAGAGATTAGTCTGTTCACCAGAGTTGGCCGAACAGAGATCAAGGGGAGGGGAGGGGGAGATCGAGGAAGGAGAGGGGAGAGGAGGCGGGGAGGATGAAGGGGTCGGGGACGGGCGATGGAGGGTGGGTGGGGAGGCGAGGAGGAAGGGATGGAGTCGAGAGGGAGCGGAGGAGGGGGGTGACGGGCGATGTCAGCGAATGAGAAGGAGAGGAGGAGGAAACGAAGGATAGTTTTGATATTTTTGAATTTTGTAGAGGTTCCTTTGTCAAACTGGTGGGTGCCTTCATTATTTTGATGGGTGGCAATATCCGTTCCCTTTTGGCGAAGGGAAGATACCCTTGGAGTTGCCACTAGTGTTGGAGAAAATATATGAATTGCCACTGCCGGTCAACTGTGGTCAATTAGTTTTTACACTTCTAGTACAGTGGTCAAGTATTGCGATAGTTATTGCAATGATTTATTGTTTATGGGCTTGTTTGGTTTGCTACAAATGGGAGGAAAAGGTGTAAGTGGGAAATGAGAAGGAAAAAGTGAGAAAATTGTAGAAAATTAAGATTTGTGCAAGTAAGTTTTTCAGTTTTTGGTTGTAATGTGAAAGTGTAAATGAAAAAGTATATTGTGTTTTTTTGTATTTGGTCAGTAATGTGAAGCGGAAGTGAAAAAGTTGCCACAAAATTGATCGCAAAATAATATTAAAATAAATATTAATTATGAAGTTTTTTTTTACTGTAATTAGACTACAAGTGGGATTTACATGACCATAAAATTAACTATTCTGAGATACAACTTATTACAAATGAGATTTGCATGACCACAAATTTAATTGATTTCTCTCTCCTCTCACTTTATCCCTATGTGTGTGTGTGTACTGGATCGCGATGGTATTTGGAGTTTCGGGGTTTTACGGCGTATTTCGAGTTTTCTAGGCGAGTACTTGTTTTATTCTGGGTACCTGTATTATGTTTGGATGATTGTATAATTATAATGGATGGGTGTATGTATATCTGGTGGTGTTGTATAATTGTGGGTGATTGACTGTATCTGTATATTAGCACTTGTATCAGTGTATCTGTGGTTGTATTGAGGTGATGTTTTGTATCAGTGTCGAATGGTTGTGCTAGTGTAGACGATATTGTATTTGTGGGACTAACAGTGGTGCAGATTGTAGGAGAAGACCCTCGAGACAAATGTTTCGTTCAGGGTGCGTTGTCCCGGGAGACCACTTCCCGGGCTACCCAATGGGTCCCCTATACTGTAACACCCCATTCCTGGAATACGTACTTAGATACGTATTCTGATTTTTCTAACATATTTATTTGATTTATCTTATATTTGTTTTTGTTTTATGATTATTTGTGTGATTGTTTTCCATTGGATTTGGATTCGTGGACTCGGAGTCAGCCCTAGTCTGAACCGGGGGCCCGAACCTAGTGCTTTGCTCGAATTGGCATTTTTGATAATCCGATTTGGCCGATTTCAGTTTTAAACATCGTTTTCCAATATTTTAGATTTTTCATGATTTTCTGGAATTTTTCAGAATTATTTGCAAAATCTCCAAAACCGGTGTCAGTCGCCATCGCTGACTGATTCCCGGATTTTTAGTTTTCAAACGGAATTGAATTTTCAAAAATGGCTTTCACGTTACTTCTTAAAATTTCATTTTCTATTTAAATTCATTTTTCGGGATTTTTCAGAATTTATCGAAAATTCACCGGTTTTGGTGTCCTCCGGTACCGCCGGAAGATTTCAAGATTTTTAATTTGAAATCTACATTGAATTTCTCAAATCCGATTTCACCGGACATCTTAAAATATTATTTTCTATTTTTGAGAATTTGTCAGAGTGATTCTGAAACAGTCAAATTTTTACCCTATTTAAATAATATTATTTTTTTCCCCTTCACTCTTCATTTTCTTCCCCTTCCAAAGTCCACCTGACACAACCACTCCCCCCAATCACATCACCTGCAATCTATGTCCCCATCACATCATATTTCCTTTTAAATAAACATCTCCTCCTCCCTTTCTAATCAATTCATTTTTCTTTTTCTTTTTCATTTTCTTTTTCTTTTTCCCTTTTTTCCTTTTTTCCTTTTTTTCCTTTTCCTTTTTTTTCCTTCTCCCTTCCACTGGCGCCCACGACCGCCCGACCTCCTCCTCCCTCCGGCGCCCCGGTGGGGGCTGATCGCCGCCGGCGCGACGCCGGCGGCCTGGGCGCGGCCAGGGGGCCTCCTGGCCCCCTGTGCGCGTGCGTGAGGGGGCGACAGCCTCCTCCCTTCTCCATTTCTCCCTCTCTCTCCCTCTCTTTTTGGGGTGGCCGGCGGCCACCCCAGCCTGCGCCGGCCACGGCGGCCGGCGGAGTTGCACTGCGCCTCCCTGGCCGCAGCCAGGGGACGGCAGTGCCAGCCCAGGCCGCCGGCCTGGGCTGCCGTGGGAAAGGGGGCCTGCTGCCCCCTGTCCTCCTCTCTTCTCTTTGGGGTGGCCGGCGCGGCCACCCCTGGCGGGGGGCCGCCGGCGCCGTCTCTGGCAGGGCCACGGCCAGGCCTCCTGGCTTGGCCGTGGGCCGTTGGGGGGGCAGCAGCCCCCCCACTCCTGTCCTCTCTCTCTCTCTCCCCCCCTCTCATCTCTCTCTCTCTCTATCCTGGTTCTTCTTTTCCTCTCTCTACTCTCTCCCTCTCCTATTCTCACTCTCTCTAAGATCACTCTCTCTCTTGACTTTCTCTCTCTACTTTCTCTCTCTAAAAATCCCACTCTCTCTCTCTCCACTTTCTCTCTAGAAATCTCTCTTTCTCTCTCTACACTTTCTCTCTCTAGAAATCCCTCTTTCTCTCTAGATTTTCTCTCTCTAGAAACCCCTCTTTCTCTCTCTAGACTTCCTCTCTCTAAAACTCTCTTTCTCTCTCTCCTTTCTTATTCTCTCATAAATATATTTATATATATATTATTATATTATTTTATATATATTGGGATTATTGGCTTGATCGTGGTGTTCGTGGATTTCCCGGATATTACTCGGTATTGCGTTCCGGTATTGAGGCGAGTACAGATCTTTTTAACATGCATCTATTTTATCATTATGCGAGTACAGTCCTTTTGATATTCCATGTTCCATGTCTAACAACTGTTATCCTGCTTTTATTCATGATATGTAAGTTGATGTATAACACCGACACTTGGCATGTTACACTTGATATGTTATTTATGACTCCGGCACTTGATATTTACACCGGCACTCGATATATAGACCCGGTACTTGATATGTCATACTTGACACCTGCACCTGACACACGGTATATGATATGCTTTCATGTGGTACAAATACGTGGACTTGACATCTTGACCCTTGACCGGACACTACCACCCTGATACCTGTATCATATGACATATTCATGATTATCACTTTTACGGGGACTTGGCATGACTATTATACCAGATATTTGGTACTCCTGAACTCCTGTACTCCTGTATACTTGAACCCCTGAAATAGGGAGGCTCCTGACATTACTCCTGATATTATACTCCTGTTGACCCCGGTAATAGGATAACCATGGATATTGTACATTTGTGAATACCCCGTGAATATTATTATTTGAGACTCTGTTATATTTAAACAACTTACACCGAGATGGGGGAAACCGATGGGTATCGATATAACTTCTGTGTTTATGATGGCCATACATATGTTGTACAACTTCCTGTAGGATTCGACCTGGAGGCCACCAGGCGTTTCCGTGGGGTGTACTGGCACCCCTACTCCCTTACCTGCCAGTTGTACCATAAGCCCCTGGGCCTATTCCTGTGGGAGTGGTGACATCCTATTTCTGTTCGGGCGTACAATAAGTCCCGGTACCTAGCGGTACGTTCTGGCTCAGTACCAGATACTCCTTGACGGTTGTCCCGGGCATGTACGAGACCCATTCTAAGCATGGTTCGTCGATCCCCATCAGTTTCCAATAACTTACTCTCCGGTCTGTATGCTGAGGTATGTGGGATAGGACACATACCGATGTATACAAATCAGATGAGTCTTAATAATTTAATAATAACATGTTTCTGATACATGACTAGGTATACTCTTGGTTTATACTGCTCACTACTTAGACATGTGTTACCTTGTAGGGTTACTTAATTGTTTCCATACTATTTCATCATTATATTGTGAAGGCAAAGACAGATTATATAAACTCATATTACAGTGACGTGAGGTACATGGCATATATATGAGGGTTTCCTTGTTTGGATTATTCCTTCGACGTACTAATCTCACCGATCGGTAATGTGTGCTTATATAGCTGATTTTCCTGTATTTATTTACTTACTGTCTTGTTTCATGTTCATATATGCTTATATTTACGATACACATTTCCTGTACACATGTATCTGTTATGCATGCCACCTGGCTTTAGTATATGTACTCGCTGGGGTTGCTAACAACCCTGGATTCCCATGTGCAGATTTTAGAGCCTGGATCATGGTGGCTTGGCTGTAGCAGAGCAGAGCGCGCAGCGGATCCTCCTGTGGTGGTCAGAGTGTAGCAGAAGCTTGGACGTCGTCATAGCTCTTCCTTCCAGCTTTTCTCCTGCTTGGTTCTCGAGGTCCCTCTTGCCGTATCGTGAGCATCTCTCAGTTTTATTGTATATATCCCTTCATGTATTGTACTTTTATATCTTCTAGTGATGTAATATTCATGTAATGTTGTATCATTCTCTGTGATAACCATGTACTTGCGCTATTTCTGTTGGAATGTATGTTACCACTGTGATTCCGCCTCTAATTCTTGCCTGTACTGATGCTTAGCGTATATACGTGAGGGTATTTCCGACCTGCGTATATACGTCGCAGTGGCGTCCCCGTACCCGCCGGATCGGGGCGTCACATATACCTTATGAGTTTAGTGGTAGCTGTAGCGGAGTGGTTTCGCCTACTCAGCCCTCAGGCTGGAGTATCCAATAGATTTCGATCTACACCTACGGGTTTCGTGATATCCCCGCCGCGAGGTTGATCGATCTACAGTTCTCCCGTTATTATTTCTCATGTTTATATGTGTGCTTGGGTGGTACTAATATCTTCTGCAGGTACTTGCTCGACTTTCTGTCCCCATTAGCCCTTTTGGGCTATTGTTCACTCCCCAAAAAGGGGTGTGCTTAGACCCTCTGGGTCTTTCTTTGTTCTGCCTGGTAGGCGAGCTTAACGCTCAGCGTTTTATCGCGAAACTCGCCTGAGCGTAGCTACGTCGTGCTCTAGCAGAGTGTACATACACCGCTTCATCACGTGTGTTGGCTCCGCCGCGTGCGCGTTAGCATCATCACTGTTCGCTAACTTGACCCCAGCTTCGGACTCAGTCTTCGGACTTTACCTTCGGGGTCTCTACCAGCACTGCCGATAGGTGAGCTTAGCGCTCTGCGCTTTATCAACTAGCTCCATCGCGAACGTGGCTACGCCATGTACGATAGGATAGTGGTTATACGCTGGCTTTGTCACATGCGTCTAGTTGTGCCGCAAGCGTGGCTACGCCATACGTGAAGACCCAGCATTGTTGCGCTGGCTTTGCCATAGGCGTTTGCTTCGTTGTGAGTGTCGCTTCGCCGTGAGCTTTAATTTGACGTTCATACGTCGCTTCGCTACATGTGTTAGCCCCGCCGTGCGGGTTTAGCTTGAAGATGCACGCTAGCTCCGTCGTGTGTCTAGCGAACACGGTCTAACTATGCTCCCGCACTTCTTAGTTCCGTTAGCTTTTAACCATATCCAACTCTGCTTACCCACTTGTCTATTCAGCCTTACTTGTCTATACAATTTAGCCTAACCCTTTTTGTCGTTGCTCGCTTGACCGCTTATCTGATTAACTCTATCTAACTCGGATTGTCGGTTGTCTATACAATTCTGTCTAGTTCTGCTTGTCGGCTTGTCTAGTTCTACCGGGCCTCATTTGTCTGCTTGCCTGTTCTCCTACTTGCCTATCCAGTTCAATCTCACCACGTCTGTTTGTTTGATTAATAATTTAATATCTTATTATTGTGATTATGATTGTGAAGAGTTTGAAATGTCCTTTTTCATTGTTTTCATATTCTAACTTGAGTGATTGGTTGCCCGATTTATGCTTGTGACACTGTTCTTGCTTATACTGCTTACGTTGTTCCGCATTATCTGACACCTGATACTAGACATGTTACCACTTGACACATGACATGTTAATCACTTGACTTATGATTATCACATTTACGAAAATCCAATTATTATATCCTGTTATGTACAGAAATCCTGTATCTCCAGCTATTGTACTCTTGTACTCCTGTTACTCTTGTATTATGCTCCTGCGATTCCCGTAAATTGATAATTAAATAAAATCTATAATAATTAGACAACTTACATCGAGATGGGGAAAACTGATGACATCAATAAGTACGTCTTCACAATGGCTTGATATTGCAACACTATTCAGAACGACCTAGGGCCACAGGTGTTCTGGTGGGGTGTACTGGCACCCTAATCTGGTTCCATTCCTATTTCAGGGTATACAAATAAGACTCTTACAGCCTAGCGGCTCGGATTGGGGTCCAGACCCAATCTCGTGAGGCCGTTGTCCCGGGTATGCACGAGGCCCATTATGAACATGATAAATTGCTCCCATCAGTTTTCAATAATTTAACTCGTCTTATTCATATGTAGATGTATGTGAACCGGTAGCACATACCAAAACATATGGATCGAACGAGTCTTAATAATAATAATTTAATAACTGATTGTCATGCTGCTAACACCTGTACTGACTGCCGATCATCTACTCTGATGTGTGACACCAGACACTGTCCCGTACTAGACATAACTTAATTGCTGTTAATAATAATGTCAAGAGCAGGTGTTATTGAGTCATTCCCTCATACGGATAATGGTATCCACGTATCAAAGTTCGGATGAGTTCTGCTGGATGGCATACTTCAGTGTGAACGACCAGTGGTATGAGACACTGGAAGAAAGTGATTATAATAATAGGCGACACTGATCGTTATTGTTATACGATAAAGTTATCCTACTCGTCACTTATATATATATATATACTATTCTGTGATGCAATGATTACTTCGGACACACTCTTGTTCTGTTACTCTGAGGGCAACTCAGGTTGTATGAACTCAGATGTGGCGACATAGGGTATATGGTACATAGATGAGGGTTTTCTTGTTTGGATTATTCCCTCGACGTATCAATCTCATGAATCCAAAGTCTGAGCTTGTATAACTAATTTTGTCCACACTCATATTTAATATAATACTTGAGGTCTCACTGTACGCTTAAGTGTACCTATGCTTTCGATGTGGTTTTCAATACATGCTTTTGTTATTCGGATTTATTGATACTCATGTATTTACTGAATTTTCGTGTTTTCTACTGACTTTTGATTTCTCGTTTAAGCTTACTGATCAATACATGTACCGAATGCCTGAACACATTACTTGATCATGTACACATGTGTGTGCCTGTGCACGTCATTTGGCTTCATCTTATGTACTCATTGGGTAGCTTTCTGACTCCCCTGGACCTTCAAGTCCAGATTTCGGATCTTGAATCGTGTTGGGCTACCTGTTGTTGATCACAGTAGTGCAGCCGAAGTATGGATCATCGGTGAACCATTCAGAGCTTTTTTATTCCAGGCCCCTTACTCGACTCTCGAGTTTCCCTATTGTAACTCATGAGAGCCTTTTATACTGCTTATCCTTATATATTTCATATTTCACGCTTCTTGGTGATGTAATATACATGTAATATTATATCACATCCTGTGATAACTCTGTAATTGTACTCATATGTTGTAATGTATAATTCACCGCATATTTTCGTATGCTGATTCTTACATGTATTGATACTTAGCGTATATATGTGAAGGCATTTTTTACCTACATATATACGTCGCAGTAACGTCTCCGTACCAGTGGGATTGGGGCGTTACAGGTCCACATCCATACCCAAACCCAAACCGGAACCCGACTTGACCCACATCCAATTAACTTATTATATGGGTTTAAGTTAACGGGTTCAAGTCAATAGTAACCTGACCCAATAAGCTTCAATCTAAACCCGTTATGCGCATTTCAAACCCGTTAAGCATTCGATTCGGTTTCGAGCGCTAACTCGGCCGTTCGGACTCTGATTTGCGTGATTCTCGAGCCATTGCAATTGTGGAGACTAGAGCTTCATGTTCATGTCAACCACTGTAAGTGTTTTTTAACCATTTTCAATGAAATAATATTTTATTGTGAATGTTTATTTAATATTTCATGTTGATGAATTTTCTACCCGTTAATTGATTGTTAGATTGTTGATTAAATAATCCCATAGTAGTGAATTGGTGATTGTGGACATGATTGTGAAGAGTTTGAAATGGATTAACTATGCATGATTATAGTGTAATATTGATTGGGTTAATGTTATAAGAATATTGGGACCATCTTGTTATATTGGAAGTTGTTTCTGTTATCGTGTTTATCGAAAAATCTTGTTATCGTGTATCCTGTGATAATTATTATTATTGATTAGACCCAGTATCTATATAACATTAACATTAGATAATTGACACCGGGTTGGAGAAACAGAAAGGAGACAACGTTTGTACTTTGGGTGGATATTGTTTATCGTGTTGGGTACCTGATGGTACTGTTATTGTTGGCACTTAGCGGTGCTAGCTTGGTTCTGCAGGACCGGGTACTCGTGTGGCCGTAGTTCTAGGTACGCACGAAACTCACCAAAACACGAACAAAGTCTCCACCTCAGTTTCAAATAACATCACATTAAATAACCCAACAATGATGATACCAGGAGCGCGTATTATTTGATCACTCTCTCATTTGGATAACGGTACCCACATACCACATTCGAATGAGTTCTAATGGGGTACGGGCCTTAGTATGAACTATCAGTGGCATGGGACACTGGAAGGGAATGATTTAAATATCAAGGAATACTAAATATTATTATTGTATAATCTTAAAATGTTGTATGATAATATACTTGTGTCATGTCTTTGTTATTTTAATTGCCATGAACTGATAACCCTTGACAATGTATGTTATTACATTGGTGATATACTGATTGCCCAAATGAATTCGTGTAAGTTGTTTTCACTGATTTCTTATTACTTATCATGAAATGATGATTTTTCGACATATGTAATCTCTCTCAGAGTGAGTTCACCACTGTTTGGCAAAGCACGTTGTTATTATACCTAAATGCTATTTAATTATGTATTATATGATATTTCACTCTTGATATAGTCATAATGTACTGCTTGTTATTATAAACATATTTTACTACTGTTCCTTCATTTTAACACTCACTAGATCGCTTATTGACGACCCTGAATTTGCATGCTTAGATCTGAGTTACGAGACCCCACAAGATCAAGAATACTTGGAGCATCAAGTAGAAATTCAGTAGTAGATCGATTTGCCCGTCTGAAGCCTGTGAGGATCCCTGCTTTCTTTTATCGTATCTTTTGTTGTATAAATCTTGACTCTGTATATATTGGGTACTTGTAAATAAAGCTGGACTTTTGTGTATATCATGTTTATTTCTTATACTGAGGCTTAGCGTGTATACATGTGGGGTATTCTCCTCACGTATAGCCATCGCCGACTCTCATCGCGTCCCCGCCATGGTGTATTTTGGGAAGCGGGGCGTGACAGGATTTTATTGATATCAGAGCCAAGTTTTACACCAAATATGGGTAACCACCTAGGTTCATAGTTGGGCTCTTACCAATAGTACGACCAGTTATCAGATTATAACTAATATGAATCTGGATTTGGGAATTCCAGCTACGAGTACAAGAATATCTCATTCCTTTGAAAATCCATTTCTGGACTCCTAAAATTGCTTGATTTTATTTGTCATCCAGAGTATTTTGATTCCTTCCCACTTTCTTTTCATCCTTTTGATTCCACTCCTCTACCTTTGATCTATGACACTAGTTACTCAATCTCAAGTTTGATTATAGCTATCAGAGTGGCGCAGCAGAAGCGTGGTGAGCTCATAACCCACAGGTCCCAAGATCATTAATTTTTTTTTTCTTCCACCCGAATTGAAACTTCGAGAGCGAAATTTTTGTCCTCACGTATATGCGTATATGTGTCATGTATAGGGTATTCTCCTCGCGTCCCCGCCATGTTGTATTTTGGAAAGCGAGGCGTAACACTGCATGTCAAACCCAACAATCAAGTGTTGTAATCTGAGCAGTTATGAGAAAAACACAACGTGCAAGTCATATAATTATGGAGATCTGAAATATCCGCGCCACCAATTACAACGCCCAGGGTATTTCTGCACCTTGATGTCCATCAAGAGCAGGGACTGGATCCGAGAAGTTGTAAACACAATAATATTTCGTAAAATTTATTGTAACCTTGAGATATTATAGTGAATTCTCTCCCTCTTCCCCGTGGTTTTTTTCCAGTTTGAGTTTTCACGTAAAAATCTTCTTTATCCGTCTGTTTACTGTATTGAAATTTTCAATTATCATCCGATAATTAAGATACCCTCTCGCTTATGATGTGAGGTAGACTGTCCGGTCAATTGTGTCAGAAAATCTACACCACGTCACTTAACGTACTTATTTGGCGATTGAATTGATTGGATGAGAGAGTTGGGGACTAAACCAAACTAAACGTATTAATATTTGGCAAACTTTCTCTCACTGTCTAGTGAAGAAAGGAAAAGCCAATCATTTTTAAAGCCCCACCGTGTCCCATTCATTCTCTACCCTTTCTCGCTTTGCTCCGATTCGGAGTCCAGATCGTGGGCCCCACACTCCAGCCCAGCCAAGTGGGCCCCTGACTTTGAATTCGGGCCCGATAACAACACTTGATCCGTTAGTTGCGGCGCGAAGGGACCCGCATGCGTCGAGCGTGTTCCCGTTCTTTCCACCCGCCACAAGTTAATTACTAGCTTCTTCTTTTTTTTTTTTCCTTCATTTTTTAGTACTTTAATGAAACTTCTAATCATTGGGTCTGCTTTTATTATTACATCAAAAAAAAAAAAAAAAATTGGGGTCCACTTTTTATTCTCATGAGTAGATGGGACCCAATTTAACTTATGGGAACAAAAGGTTTGTGTTGGGTTCAACCGACTCCGAGCTGGTCAACTGATTCACCTGGATTAGTTAGAATATAATGCTATTCATAGTTGTCACTTTGAATATTGTCTCACATACTTTTTTTTTTCCGATCAGATTTTGGATTTGTTTTCTAAAAATCAACGATGAATTCTATCGATAATTGAGTTAATTAAAAAAAATGATGGAGCGTTAGTCTAAAAAGTCAAATGTTTGATTCAAGGACGAGAGTGGACTTAAGGTAGTCGCTGGAGCTCAGGATCATTATTCTTGTTGTTTCCTTTTTTTGTTATTTTGTCCTCACACATGATATGAACTTGTACTCTCGTGCAGTGAATTGGGGGCTCTGGACTAATTAAAACTAAAATTGATGAAAAAATATTTTACCAAATCACATAAAATTTACTCATGTCATTCTTGATACACATGTAAGTAAACTAATAACCTGTGAATGAGTGAAGAATTATCTTGAATGAGAATGCAGTAGCCAGTAGAACTCTATGTTGTTCAGAAAAGCTTCTTGGTTTAAAGGTGATTTTTTTTATACTGCAATGACTTCTTCAACACACTTTATTTGCCAATGAAATTTAATGTATGATATTTAAATTTTTTCTAATTTTTTTTGCTTTGTATTTTAAAATTAAAGATGACATCGGTGGTCATCATAGTAAGTAAATTGTTTAGAATTTAAATTAATGCTTACCGCGAGAGAGAGAGGGGGGGCGGCTAGTTTTACAAAAAAAAAAATACCATAAACTATCTCGATTTTACAGAAAACTCTCTAAACTATCAAATTCCCATAATAATATCACAAACTATCCTTTGAATTCCTAAAAAATTACCTTCCGTCAGTCCACTGTCTACACAAGTCACCTATTTTTTAATGACCATATTGTCCTTTTTATAACATGTGGAAAATACAAGTTTATCTAATTAAATCCTAATAAAATTTTAATTAAATCTAAATTAAACCTAAATCATAAAATTAAATTTAATTCAAAAATTAAACAGGTGCCTCCTCCTTCCTCCGTCATCTCCTCCTCCACCTTCCGCGGTGGGCGGGTGGGTGTTTGGCTTTTTTTTTTTTTTTTTTTTTTTTTTTGCGGGGGGGGGGGGGGGGGGGGGGGGGGGGGGGGTTGGGTTTGCAGGGAACTGGGAATCATCTGAGATTAATTTTCAAAAAAAAAAAAAGAAAAGAAAAGAAAATGTCTACTCACAGGGAACTGGGAATCATCTGAGATTAATTGCACAAAAAAAAGAAAAGAAAAGAAAATGTCTACTCACAGTAGTAGCAGTACTCTCTCTTCTCTCCTCTCTCTCTCTCTCTCGCTCTCTCATCTTCATGTTGTTAGCTTTCTCACTACCTCTCATGTCCTCACAATCATGCAACAATGCAGACATGATCACCCTCGGGAATCACCACCGCCGGCATCTTCTACACCAACGTCTCCGGCCGCATTCCACCATCCATCTCTGACCTCTCCGCTTTCACCATCATCTTCTTCAATCTCCCGAACCTCGTAGGCCCCATCCCTCCATCAATTGCGAAACTAATATCCCTCACCGAGCTCACATTCAACACTATTGTCATCTCTGTTGGCATCGTGTCCTTCCTTTGCAATCTCCCAAAGCTTAGTTACCTCGATTTGTCAGGCAACTGACTCACTGGATTCATCCTCTATTGTCTTATGAAGAATTCTCCTCTCGTGCTCAAAATTCAAAACAACTAGCTCGCCAACAGATACCTACTTTCGCCAATGTCAACTTCAGCAACATCGATCTCTCCCACAACCAGCCCATTGATTGGGGAGGGAGAGGAGAGAGGTGCCAGAAGAGAGAGAGATGCAGGGAGAGGGGAGGAGAGAGATGCAACAATTTAGGTCTTTAATTAAAAGATAAGGGCATTAAGTCTTTTATTGACTGTTGTCAATACCGTTAGATATTAAAGTGAGAAAATTATAGTTTGTAATATTAGTTTTACAATTTGATAGTTTAGAGTTTTTTTTGAGAAAATCAAGGTAGTTTATGATATTTTTTTGTAAAATTGACAAAAAAAAATTGGTATGACAAAATAAAATGCCAACAAACGCCTCTTAATTACAGATTCTCTTTCACTATCTGATGAAGAATCACAAGTCTCTTCCATTGATCATCTCACCACCACGTGGACAGCTATTTGCTGTGCCCCACTACATAAACAATCTAATCTGTAGTTAATTAAAAACAGAGAGTTTTTGGAACCAAGAGTTTCCTTTTTGGGACAAGTCCAGCTTCCAATTTGTTGGTTGTATCTTGACCGACAAAAGAGGGACAGCATGTGAGTGACAAGGCCAAGCTAACCACTCTCCATGCTGCATTGCTGGTGCCATTTGCTCATCGCATTTTTTTCGTCACAGCGGTCATCCCTCTATCTGAGCCATTCAGTTCGCTAGAGGTGGCGGTCTCATTTTGAGGCTCATCGAAATCAACGGCCCGGTCGGGCGTGGCGACGACTGTGACGAAAAACGCAGCGAGCAAAAAAAATTTCCTGCATTGCGGTGCTTGAGCTCTTTTGTGAGTGGAGGTGGGGACCACCTGCTCTCGCTCTCGTTAGCGCCACGCTGGCACTGGGCTCCCACGACAAGGATTGGAGTAGTTTTTTTTGATGGATTTTTGTGTTGATAGGACATCGATTTGGGAGAATATGGAATGTACTTGATGGAGTAGTTTCTTGATTGTTTTACGCTAGTAGTTGGCCCAGAGGGGACAGCCAGGAGAAAGAAGGGGCTTTGGTGAAGTATCCCGACATTTCATCTTCCACAGAATTCCCTCAAATTTTATTGTCTGTCTTTTTCGAGTCAGAGTCAGCTATTCAATGAAGAATGAATTCGCTCTAGTCTTTCATCAGTCAACAGAAGTTATTTCAGAGCAAATAGATGGACTTTCATGAAAAGGCCAATCAGCGGTGTCCGATAGTTCAATCAGAGCTCAGCAAAACAAGTCATAATAGTTAGGGCAATCAGAATAGACAGAGAAACAAAACAGCTAGAAAACAATAATATTAAAGTTCAGTCAGTCAGTTCTTCTGTATTTTTTCTTTCTCTCGCTCCGTTCTTCCTCCAGAACAAGCGGACAATTGAGATACATGGCTAATGGTTAGTTTGCTGGCTCTTAGACTGCATCCTTTCTTCCGTAACTTTTTATGAGTGTCTGATTGGATTGGTTGTGTGTTGTGTGTTGTGTGTTGAGAATTAAATGTAGGGTTAATTGTAGGTGTTTTCTTTAAAAAAAAAAAACTCTTATTATATTGACTTCAATAGAAATTTGATAGTTTTTATTCACAATAATATATTCTTTAAAATTTTAGATGAAACAAATATACCCTACTCTAAATTTAACAGAATAGAAGAAAATATGAATGTATTATCTGCTACATTTAATTGACCGAGAGGGTTTTATTCTTATTTCAGTAGAATCCGAGATTTTTAACGAGAAAATGACAAATGCAAGGGGATTCTTGCAATTTACCCTTAAACGTACTTCGTTGAGGGCTGGCATTTCGCTTTGATTTGCCTGTAAGTTGATTTTTCTCGGGTCCATATATATTTTTTTTTAAATTTTTACGGACTACAAACAATAAACTTACAAAAACACAACAGTTCATTTGTGAACAAGTTGCAGCGTAGATTAGACCAATTAAGATAAAAACCTTGCACTGTCCACCAAAACAGATAAATGGAGTAAAAGATTTCAGATCCGTTGCAGTGGTATCTCTGAATATTATGTCAGTTTTCATGATTTTTGTGGTGGATAAAATTCCTCACAAATAATTGGATGCCCCCGACCGAACCTATCAAAGCATATAGAAAGAGAAATCACTTTTCAGGTTAGGAACACCGATGTGGTGCCAGTTTAAGACCCTCGAGATTGAGAATCAGTAGGTGGTAGAGATTGAGGACCGAGCAGAGAAAAAATGTCAGTGTATTTGTAGTGGTGAAGTGACAGATAGAAACTATCAGTGCGGTGTGGTATGTGCTCTGATAATTTGGGAAGCAACCTTTTTCTCATTGGAGAAGGATGCGTATTTACCTGACAGAGGCGATGAAGTAGATGCGGATCTTCAATCGTTCGATTTGAATCGTTGATCTTCATAACTGCCTAGGTTGAGTCTCAGTAGTTGGGATTGACATACTGAAGGATCATTCTTCGTTATCCTTAACTGCTTGATGAGCTGTAGAGTCGTCACAAAGTCCTAGACAAGTAGGAGGATAAGGATGCTTATTCTCCTTCGTGATCTGCGAGACCCATCTCGATTTCCGGCTGGGTGAAGGGAGTTGTTACCACGTGACGGGACTCTTGGATTGGAGTGGAGCGCTTCCGAGAGGCGATATGACCTCGAATATGCGGATGAAGGATGTCTTCGAATAAGAGATGACGGAGACTTCGGAATGAGTTCCCGAGAATTAGTTCATGTTTTTATCACTTAACACATGCCGTGATCCTGACGTAAATCAAATTTTAACCACTACAATCTCATTTTAACCACTACAATCTCATTCGAGCACGAGGAGAAGAATTACATATTCCTCGAGCTCAGACTATAGTTTTTAAAATCTGCAACACAACTTACAAGTCAACCACTGCGACTAAACTTGAAAGAAAATCAACATGCAAGCACTTGGCTATACTTACACGCGGCTGTGTTATGTGTTTTGTTCGTGTAGGAGAGCAAGCCCTTCATAAGATTATAATCAAGTTTTTAATTTGAGAAAACTGATTAAAGAACATAATTATTTGTTAACTGGGCCCATACGTTATCCACAATCTCTCATGGGCCAAAGCCATTTGGGCCTGATTTTTGTCATGGAACAAATGCTTTGGGGCCCTCGAAGTCTTTCTATTCTTTTTTTCATTTCAGTACTAATATTTTTCTTTTATTATTCCTAGCATTCATTGACCAGGCCTGGCCCATCATATGACTGTTTTCAGCACAGCCAACTCAGCCCATGGAAATAGAAGCCCACACACCATATTATTTTTTTCCTTTCCTTTCCGCTTATGTACATACAGGGGGTGTTTGGTTTGAAGGAAGTGGACGGAAGTAAGGAAATGGGGAAGTATAATTGATCACTTCCCTATTTATCCAAACACCGGAAAAGGAAAATAAGAAAATCCCTTTTCCTTTTCTATTCTCTCTTTTACACAACCATTTCTTCACTTCCAGAGTGCTACAGTTATTTTGTGGTCATGTAAATCTCATTCGTAATAAGTTGTAGTGCATGACAGTTAATTTTTGATTATGTAAATTTCACTTGCATTCTAATTACAGTCCATTTTTTATTTTTCTTAATTAATTTTTATTTTAATATTATTTTGCGGTCAACTTTGTGGTCAATTTTTCCACTTCCACTTCCACATTATCATCCAAACACCGAAAAAGACATAACATTTTCCAAACTATACTTCCCAATAACATCCAAACACCGAAAAAACTTACTAACCAATTCTCAAGTTTCAAAGGGAACTATTATCACTTCCTTACTTCCTTACTTCCTCACTTCTACCCTTAATAATTCATGAATTAATTTTAAATATGGAAAGTCTTCAAAGTCAGTGCAAACCACGGGTTCTGAAACATTAATTTGAGCAAAGTTTACATAACTACGAAATTCAAGTATAGCCAAGCAATCACTAAAATTTGTCGACTCTTAAGTTGCTAATTTTGGAATTTGTTTTATACAAATTTCAGTTTCATTTTAACTTAAATAAAACCAAGATTTATTCTACTGTAACTTCACATACTATAGTGCCACTATAACATGGTGAAACATCTCTACGAGGTACAAAGTTCAAATTTCGTATCAGATTACAATCTATATTTCAGAATATGTGTGTGTACAACGACCAAAAATTTTTACGGAAAAGAAACAATAGTTAAATTGTATTTACATTTCTCTTAGAAATGTTTTATAGAAGTCTTATATCTTGTTAAATGAATTCAGGGAGTTACCACCCACCGTTTAATCTAAAAAAATAAATAAGACAATACTTATATTCAACAATAAGCAAGTGAAAGTGCCCGGTCAAAATTACCAAAAAAAAAAAAATAAAAATGGAAAAATTGTCTTTAGGTTCCTGAGATAAGAATATCTTCAACTCTTTTAATCAAGTTTTCACCCACTCCGCGTTCTTATCCCCACCACATGCCAATACATTGCACATTATATATTCATATTGCCCCTTTTACTTTTACTTAGCCTCTTATGTTTTGCACTTTTGTTTTTTTCATAAAGAATGAAATTGATGGCAGTGGATGTTATGTTTTTATCCACTCTTCTTTAAATTCTATCCACTTCAGGCAAGACAATTTTTTTACATTGATAAATTTTTTAACAGAGATAATCTTTTTTTTACTGGGAAGCTATATTTCTATCTATCCTTCTCTAATTTTTTTTCTTTTCACCCACAATGGATGTTATTATGTGCATTGATAAAGAAAAATCAATATATTCCGTTAGCAATTTATTCATAACATATGAAATTTATTTATTTTTTCCACTGATTTATTTATTTTTATGTTTTATTAATTTAAAACTGTATATATTATAGTAGAAAAATATCTACTACTTATTACATAATGATATGAATCTATAATGACTTGAATTCAAGATTTTTTTTTTTTTATATTCTGTCCACCTTCTCAAAAAATTATTCACCTTATTTATTATTTTGTCCACTTTCTCTTCAATTATGTTCACTTTCTCTAATTTTTGTCCACTTATTCTAATATATTGTTCACCTACTCTATTATTTTGTCCACCTTGTGAATGTTTTTGCCAACCTTCTCTACAATTCTGTCCATCTTTTTCAAAAGTGAGAACAATTTTTCTAATATTTTATCTAGAGTTTCTAATATATTAATATTCTGTGCATATTCTCTAATTCTTTGACCACATACTCTCTGGTATTTTAGCCACTTCTTTGACAATTTTGTACAAAATTCTATTAAGCTTCTCTAATATTTTGTTTACCTTCTCCAATATGTTGTCCACTTTCTCTAATATTATGTTCACTTATTCAAAAAAAAAATTTATTTTTTACTTATTTGTTTGTACTTTTTTTATTTTATAATTTAAATATGTAATGCATATATTATACTAAATTTAATAATGATATGAGTATATGATTGATTTGAATTCAAGCTATTATGTTTAACATTCTTTCACTCTGCCCATATTCTAAAAACTTTTGTCCACCTTTTTTAATAGTCCATCCGTCTTTATCAAATTTTTATTCACTCTCTCTAATTTTCTGTCTTATTATTCTAATATTCTATCTACTTACTATAGTATTTATGTCCACCTTGTAAACAATTCATGAGAAAAATTATATTAAAATCATCAAATTGCCTCAAAATAATCACAAAATCCAAATCAAATTATCTTAGTTTGCACCAAAATTTCGAAACTACATTAATTTCCTTCTACCTCATAATTGCACAATTACATCAAATTAAAAATTACAACAATAGAAATATGTCTGCTTAAATTTCTGTCCATTTTTGACTATTTATGCCTGAAATACATTCAATTTTTGTTCTCAAAAATGCGAAATATGCCTGCAAATAGAATAAATTTCATTACAAATATCAAATTCATCATAAATAACAAAATCACCACAAATTTATAACAATTTCATCACTTTCCTCAAAATTTGTTAGCAAAATTACATTAAGATCACAAAATAATCAAATTCTAATTTAGATCATGAATTACATAATTAAAAAATTCAAAATTTGCTCATTAATTACAAAAAAATCCAAATTTATGCTGAATTTGATTATAACGAAAGTACAAAATTATCACAAAAAATCATAAAATTTAAAAAATACAAAAAATACAACATAATATTATGTCGAGCATGAGAGGTGCGACGCTGGTGTGGGGGAGGTCTCCGCTGGTTCTCGAACAGGGGAGGTAGCCAGAATTGATCTCGAGCGGCGCAATCTGACTATGGGAGAGGTCGTTGGGCGCAATGAGCAGGGGGGTCGTTGAGCACGATCTAGCTACGGATGAGCTCAAGCAGGGAGATTTCGCCTGCGAGGGAGCTCAAGCTAGGAAGAGGAGGCCAGATCTCAGCGTCAAAGACAGATCTTGCCAGCAGGGGAGGTTCCACTTGATCTTATCTTTCGTTCTCTTCTCCCTTTTCTCTCTTTTATTTTGTAATTTTTTTTTGGGAAAAGAGGAGACTTGATAGCACATCTGACTAGGGATAATTTTGGCTTTAATAGTCAAAATGATCCACGTGATGACTGCAAGTATACACAAGGTCCGACACATATAAAGTGATGTTTGGACACTTATTCACATGTTTTCAAATCGTGGGAAGTTTTCATAAAATTCTTGTCCCAAAGATATGAAGACAATTTTCAATAAAAAACCTGCCAAAGAAGAAACCAATAGAAATTTCAAATATAGTGCCATAGAGAGTGAAGCTAACGTGCCTTCTCCCACACTTCTCCAATATTCCAAAATTAACCATTAGAGTTTCCTTCAGCACCACGCCCCTCCCCCAAATAAAACAAAATAAATACATTTCCGGCCAAAAAAAAAAAAGAAAAAAAATAGTAAAAAAAGAAAAAGGAAAAAAGAAAATTCAAGAACTGGCGTAAGGTGCGCCGCACCACTCTGTCCCCCCTAAACCGGGTTCGTTCTCTCTCATCAGTCTCCTCCGTTTCTTCCTCCCAAAATCACAATAAATTCAGAGGCTTCCAACCAAAAAAACAAATAAAAAAAAGAAAGAAAAAAAAATGGCAGCGAATCTGTCAACGAAGGTGGACGTCGAGACGCCGTCGTCCCCGACACCCCGATCGACACCCCCACCGACACCCCACCGCCGGCGTCAACAGGCCGCTGGCCAACGGCGGCCTCGGCCTCGGCGGCGGCGGCGGCGAGAACAGGGTCACCACCGCGGTCAGAAAATGGAAGCGGGAGGATTTTCGAGAGAAGTGCGTCGTCGCGCTCCGAGCGGCGGCGTGCGCCCTCTCGCTGACGTCAGCGATCGTCATGGCCACGAACAAGCACGGAGACTGGAAGGAATTTCAGCATTATGAGGAGTACAGGTTGGTCGCGATTCGATTCGATTCGATTCGATTTGTTGAAAATGTAAAAATTTGGAAATTGAAATGATTTTTTTTTTTAAATTTTGGATTTAAAATAAAATTGTGAAGGTATTTGGTGGCGATTGGGTTCATAGCGTTTCTTTACACGTTGGCTCAGCTGTTCCGGTTTGGTTCGTCTCGGGATTTCGTGCCGGGGCGGTACGCTTGGACCTTCGATTTCGCCGGCGATCAGGTGGGTTATTTGTCGTCATCGTCGGCATCAATTATGGATTTTGATTTTTGGAAATATTATGGATAATAAGAATGCAATAGAGTGACTTTTGTATTTTGCAGGTACAAAATGTATTTATCATTATACTACTTTTTTAAAATTTGCAATGTATTTTTTTTCCCCTCTAACATAAGTAAATATACTCATACTCATTGAGTTCGGTTCATGTGCGTGAGAGACACATATATTATAAGAGAGTCAATTTATTAACGCTAGGAATCGTTTCTGTTATAATATTATTAAAATTCAATATAAAATTGTTCATGTTATAACATGTGACATGAACCAAATACACACTGAATTCATGCACGTCATTCTAATGTCACCACTGAATTGCTCAATCGCTCTATTTTGCTTCCCTTCACTCTGTGATCTGAACTGGGACTGATGAGCTGCTGATCTCTCAGATCGCGGCCTACCTGTTGATGTCGTCACTGTCGGCAGCGATTCCGATCACCAACCGCATGCGAGAAGGAGCGGACACCATGTTCACCGACGCATCCGCTGCCGCCATCAGCATGGCCTTCTTCGCATTCACAGCCATCGCCATTTCGGCCCTGATATCTGGGTACAAGCTCACCAGACAAACATATATATAGACGCCAGTGAATACTGCAATACTCTTTGATTCTCTTCGTTTTTCTTGTAATTTGATGTATTAACTGCATCATTTCCTCTCTTTTTTTCCCCTCCCCTCAAAGAAGTTGAGGGTTAAAAGGTCTTTTCTATGTGTAAGCAATTATTCTTCTGTAATTTATATGATATGTATTAATTGCCTTTTTGCAACCTTTTTCTTTTCGAGTTTCGGGGTTTGTGCTCCATCCATGAGCTATTATTTTCGGGAGGTTATTTTGGGCTATAATAAGCCCATAAGGTATTTCTACTGGAATTGAGAGTCTTTGGAAACGGTCCAAATTACATATGAATATAATGAAAAAAAAAATCATGTAAATTTTAATTAAAAAAAGTTGTAACTTTAAATAATGGAGTACTTTTAATATTGCTGCATGAGTCCTAAACAAAATTGAAACACAAAAAGAAATTAATATAAATTTGTATCAATTGTCATACTTGTCTAATAGAAGAAAACCTGACACGAGCTTAACCAGCTCTAAAACTCGAGTACAATTTGTATGAAAAATCCTACTCCATTCTATTCGTTGATGCTCGTATTTATGGCTACTAGCCCACTATATACAAGGTTAATTTGAAAAAAGGGCTTGATTGTGACCTTTCTTGTTTTCTTTTTTCATATTTCTTTTTATATTTTCTTTTTAGTTGCATAATTTAAATATAGCATTTTTGATGATCTAACTTTTCGGGAAATTTCCAAACGAACAATTTCAACGACTCACTCGCTGGTCTTCACCACTGAGTTAGGCCTGCTTCGATTAAGTCAAGGACCAAAGGCTGACTATTTTGGAGCAAAAAGAAATGGTGAAACTCAAAGGAGCCTGATGTTTAGGTCCATTAGTTTTGGGCCACACTAAGCCCACTGACCTTTTAACTTCTGGGCCAACTAATTCCCCAGCTTAAACGTCTCTTATTTTTGTCGACTTTGCAGATCAACTGGCCCATTTATTTTTTATCTACGTTTTTGGACCGTTCCTCTCTTGTCGAGTAGTGACTACTGTGGGTACAGTCGTTTCTAGGCTGCCCTAATTTTGAGCGGGAAGAAGGGGACTTTCGTTATAGGCTTGGGCATTTGGGCCTTTCTTATTCGGCCATCCTTAGCGATATGGCCCAAACAGTTGCCACTTAGGTTTGAGAGTTCCGACTATCAAAGTCTGAGATGCTGAGCTTGAAACAGTGGGCAGCGCCGCCGCCGGGGGAGATCTCATTGGATAGCAGAATGAGGCGCCGCGAGTAGGGATGTCGAACGGGTCGTGTCGGGCCCAACACGGGGCCGACGGGCCAACAGCCAGGTCGGGCCGAGCCCGACCCGCCTGGCTAAAATGCGGCACCGGGTTCCATTTCCGGAACTCAGGTCCAGCCCATTACCAAGGTGACCCAGACCCATGCGGCGCACCCGCATATTTTAAAATAAAATAAAAAAATAGTTTCATAGATATTAAATATCTCTCTCTTACATTAGATACAAGTGTTGTGCGGGATAGTTGATCATCAGACTTGTGTAATTGGGTTGAAGTCTGGGTTTAAACTTGGAGATTTACACACAAAAAAAAGAAAAACATTTTGTTTCCCGGGTTGCGAGGCGTGGTTGGCAGGTCATGGTAGGGGTGGTGGAGGAGGAGGTTGTGGCAGGCGGCGGTGCATGGCGGAGGGGGCGGAGTGGCGTCGACAGGCAGGGAAGGCGCAGAGAGGGCGGACGTACTGGCGGGTGCGGGGTGGCACGTGCCAAACTTGAGTCGGGACTGTGAGCCGCCATAACTAGACCCGTGTCCAGCTCAAGAGAGAACAGGACCTGGCCCGAGACACGAGGTGCAAATCCAAGGCAATAGGGTGCGGGATTCGAAGAGACACCCCCACAACCGCCGGAACGTCAAATCGATCTGGTGAGAGTTTTTATAGGCCGCTGCCATCGAACTCTCTTTTTCTTTCATATTCTTGCCTCAATTTCTCTCAAGATCCCCTCCAAGTTGATTTCATTCATTTTCTTAACTATTGTCTATGTAACTTGATCGGAGTATTTGGGGAAAAAAAGCACCAAAAACAATATAATAGATGGGCAACATTAAAGAGATAATGTAAGAATATTAATAATCCCACTTATCAAAAGTGAGAACATTATAATAGATGGCAACGTTAAAGTGATAATGTAAGAATATTGATAATCCCACTATCAAAAGTGAGAACATTGTGGGTTGGAGGGAATGAAAACAAGAAAGTCAAAACTAGGGATACGAAAAGGGCAGGGTTGCTTAGACTCGACGGGTCAAGGAACGGGCCGAGTCATGTCCATGTCTGCCTGTAATTCCGAGGGCAGCTCGGGATCGGCTCGGGTTTCTTATTTTAAAAAAAAAGTTTCCAATTTTTGAAGTTCTAAAAGAATCTAAAAATCGTTAAAATATCAAAAAAAAATAGCAAAAATTTTAAAGGTTGAGAGCTTGAGCACTTGAAAAGAGATTTTATTTTTTTATTGATTTTTAAAGATTTTCTTTGTGATGAGGTGATTAAAGAATAGAAAATTATCTTCGTTATTCCATTGATTGGTCCACCGACTCTCGTTGAAAGCTGCTACCTCTCCATTATCCCAATCACATGCATACAGTGCCTCGTCCTGTAGCTAAACACCGATGACGTGTCTCCACAAACGACGAAACACCCATCACCCGTCCTTTCCGCACACAGCTCCAGGCCCTGTGCTAACGTGCGCTTCCATGGCAGCTCACTTTACAGATATTTCGCGCTCCCACTTGATCGCGTGATCTTTTCAAAAGCGTAACAATATAATCAATATTTACGCTATTTATAAAAGGATAAATTACGCAAAAAACTCCTGCATTATATTTATTAAAAAAAAAAATGGCCTGCACTTTACCCCCCCAGGCTAACTTAGTCAGTTTAGCAGTTAATAAAAAAACACGTGGTATGCATCTAATAACCAATTAATCGATTAAACATTATTTTTAATTGCCTAATTAATTAACAAATAAATTATAATCAAATAATTATTAAAATAAATTAAAAATTAATAAAGTAACTATCCGCCCCCTTCTTTTTCTTCCATGTTACTGCTAGATCTGGCGGCGGCGAGACGGAGGGAGGGGGGCAAGCCAACTCCTTCCCTCCCTCAACACCATCACTAGATCTGACTGTGGCGTTGAGAAGGAAGAAGAGATGGAAGTGGAAGAGAGGAGAAGGGGGAGAGGCGGGGAGGGCCACAAGGGAGCGAAAGCAAGCGTATGAGGAAGGGGAGGGAGGCGTGCTAGGGGGAGGGAAGGAGGGGAGCCAGGCCAGGGGGAGTGAGAGAGGGGGGAGGCGGGCCCATGTCTTTTAATTACAATTTTTATTAGTTATTTTTAGTTATTAATTTTAATTATTTAATTAATAGTGATAATTAAGAAAAATATAGTTTAATTGATTAATTGTGATTTTATGTGGTATGCACGTGCTGCCCATAACGATAACACTAATGGAGTTAGCCTCGGGGGCACTGTGCAGGTTTTTTAGCGTAGAGGGATTTTGCGCAATAAGCTCAATATTACTAGAGGTTTTTCACATTTTGCCCTTTATAAAAATATTCATCGAGAACGATTTTATACTGTTAAATTATCATAATAAGTTCTCAATTTACTGAAAAAATAGAACCTCAATTAAAACATTTCATATCATAATAGAATTGGTATATTGAGGGCTCAGTTAAAAAATTCAAATCATAATAAGATTATATTGAATAAAATAAATTTTCAATTAGACATAATTTATAAATCAAATCAATTCATGATTGAGAAAAAGAAATACTAATTAAAAACTTTTCTTATGCCTTCACGATTCTGTTAATATTTTATTTCAACAGCTACTGCAAAATTTAATTTTATGCAATTAATCAAAGCTTAAAAAAAAACATTCATTCAATTTTTATTCTAATCTTGTTTGAAATCTAAAAAATCCTCATATTTGCTTAAGAAAACGAGAACCTTCATTAAATGATTTCAAATCACACCAATTCAAGATTTAGAAACAAAGAATTTCAATTAAAAAAAATCTCTCCCATTCTCCCACTCTCTCAATATTTTTTTCCAACTGCAAAGCCAAACTTCTAATTTTCTAATAAGTAGTCAAGCTGAAGAAAAAAGTTTCTTTTCATCATTTTTTTTATTTTAATCATGTTCTAATTATGAAATATATTAAATTTTGAATTATCGTGCAGTTTCTCCTCTGTATGATCCTCTAAGATACTCACTTCTTATATAAAAATTGAGAACCTCTAAGATACTCACTTCTTATATAAAAATTGAGAAACAAAAATCAGAAGGTGAAAAAGATATAAAAGTCAAGTAAGTTTATAATTTTTGTTTACATTTTTTCAGGCTAAATTCATTAAACTTTTCTTAACTTTTAAATAATGTCACATAACCTCCTAATATGTCATAAATCATCAATAACTCTCCTAAATTTTGTTGTCATACCTTAAAATTTTAAATTTTTTGCTCTAACTTATTTAAAAAATATTTTAAACCCAAAATAGTCTGGTACTAACTCATCTTGCTCAGCTCATCTCCTCCTTTTTTCTTTCTACTAATTCTATGCCATAATCTAAATACTAGGGTGTAACGCCCCGATCCCACGGATACGGGGACGTCACTGCGACGTATATACGTAGGTCAGAAAATGCCCCCACGTATATACGCTAAGCATAAAAGTACAACAAGAATCAGAGTACAACACAAAGCGTGGTATATTCATCTGCCAACTATGGAAGTACTAATACAAAGTTATACAAGTTATGATAACTGTTTCACTTTACAAGTGTTTTGTTCTCACAACCAGGTCCAAAAGAACATATACAAAGATATACACAAGATGCTCACGTAAGAGATGGAGACTCGTGAGCCAAAAGGAAGAGTCAGGCACGAGGGAACTAGATCTGATCAGCCTGATCACTCAGATACGCTTGGTCCTCTATGGATGGCTCCACATCGTCCCAAGTCTCAGAATCTGAATATGCAAATCCAAGGAATCAAGACATATAAACAATAGATAGCTACAGCCAAGTGGCTAAGGGACGAGTACAAGTGAGATGGAACTATATAGGGTATATCAACTAACAGATATGAAAAACATGAATAGATAAAGTCGTACAATAGATCTACAATTAACGTTTTATCATTATTACTTGTTTTACTCGGATATCTAGCTATGTGGTCCAGCGTCCCAGTGCACATAGATCCATATCCTAGTAATACAAGGTTGTTATTGGAAATCAGCGGTTGTATCGACGAACTATGTTTACAGTGGACCCCGTACATGCCCGGGATAACGGTCCAGGATTGTTCCGTTGCTTGGTGACGGAAGCCAGCCGCTAGGCCAAACAGGAGGGACTTATGTATGCCCTTATCAATATGGTACCAGTAATACAGGGAGCAAGCACTCCCCTCGGTCCCCTGGAGGCCCACAGGTCAGACCGGAACATGAGTTGCACAACATTCCTAAAAGCCACTGTAAACACGAACACATATCGATATCCGCATGTTTTCCCCGACCCATATGTAAGTTGGTCCATTTTATACAAAAGTCAAGTGTATCATGCTTGGTTTTAAGAGATGGCATGATAAGTGGAGATATTCACTATTTAATAACGTATAAAACAAGAATTATAATAACAAGTCATGGAGTATCAAGAAGTAAAGTCCATCAGGTAGCATGTCATGTAATATCAGTAATGAAGCATAAACATGAACAATGTATCACATGTGTATAGAGGTTAAAGTCCAAAATCAGAAAAGGAAACAACTAAGTTAAATAGTCAGAATTAGTCGACTAGGTGCAAGGGTTAGTCGACTAATAGAAGTCTTAAGTCGACCACTAGTCTGCAGGAGTCGACTAATAATGGTTTCCAGAGAGTTGGAATTCTGTTTCAAGAATAGTTAGTCGACTAGGGTTAGAAGGGTAGTCGACTAGTGGTGAACTATAAGTCGATTAACGGATACGCAAGTCGACTAAATCGGTGATATAGAAAGTTGGGGTTTATCAGGGACATGTTAGTCGACTAAGGCACTATGTGTAGTCGACTAGAGGTCTCAAGTCGACTAATAATTGGGATAAGTCGACCAGAGCCGAGAGTTGGAGTTTTCTGGTCCAAGGAAAGATTAGTCGACTAGGCTAAAAATATAGTCGACTAGGGGGGTCTAGTCGACTGGTAATATGGTTTAGTCGACTAAAACTGGGAAATCAGAAAAAGTTACGTTTCAGAACAAATGGGTTAGTCGACTAGTCTCTAGGTCAAGTCGACTAATCCTGGGAAAACAGGATACAGAACAGATTTTATGGTGGTTGTTTGATGGGCCAAAAACATGTTTTATAGCACATATGTACATGAAATTGTCAACACAAATATACAAGGAAGTTGTCTAGTCTTGGTGAGTAAAGATACTCACTTTGAACGGTTAAATCGAGGCTTGACGAGTTCCGAAAAGATCGTGTCGACAAATATCACCAAAGGATTCCACGGCGATACTACGGACGATCACAATCCAAAAGTTGTGGTAGCTTGAGAAGAAGATGAAGACTTGGTGGTGATTTTGGAATTAGGGTTTGAGATGGAGGAGGATTTGTGGAGGCTATCTCTTTTTGGAAGTGAAGAAAAGAGTAAAAGAATGTAAAGGAAAGTTTATATAGGATTTGATTTTTGTAAAGGAGGTGTAATTAAATAAATTGAGAGGGGTTTTGTGCAAATAGGGGAAGATGAGGTGTCTCCCTTGGCCAATGGTGGCCGGCCATGGAAGAGAGAGAAAAAGAGAGGCATTAATGGGGATATTTTGGAGGAGAAGATATTTTGGAAGAGATATTTTTGGAATTTGGTGGAAGGAAAAGAAGGAAAGAAAAAGGAAAAGGAAAAAGAAAAGAAATTATATAATGAAGATATTTTCTTGATCTCCAAAAATGAAAATATCGGAAACACAGGTTCCTGGGTTTAAGTCTAAGATACGGAAAACATTTCGGAAAATACCGAAATCGTCCGAAATTCAAGTATCTCGGAACGACTCGTAAATTTTACCAAAAATCAATAATAATATATGAAGACGTATAGTGAAATCCGTTTGAAGAAATACTTTATAGTTTTAAAACTAAAATTCCCGGAATCAGTTAACTACCGACTCCGTTGGAATTTTCATAAATTTATAAAATTCTCAGAAAAAGTATTTAGATAAGAAATGTCATTCTAAGAAATAATGTCTAAAAGATTTTCTTGAAATTCCTAACTGTTTGGGAATTAAAATTCCAGGAATCGATCAGCGATACTGGTCGACACGGGTTTGAAGAAATTCATTTTAATTCTAGAAAATTCCAGAAATTCACCTAAAATCTAATATATTAGAAAATGATATTTGAAATTGAAATGGTCAAATACGGGAAGTAAATCGAAAAATACGATCGAAAATCAGAATACGCAACTTAGTACGTATTACGGAAACGGGGTATTACAATCTACCCACCTTACAAAAATTTCGTCCTCGAAATTTCTGAAGGGTAATAGGAATGGTAACAGATAGATAAGGCTAGGAAGAAAGATAACAATAGAAAAGAGTAAAAGGAAAGAGTCTTACCAATCTAGATGAGAAGAGTTGAGGATAACGCTCTCGGATGACGTCCTCTCGTTCCCATGTGGCCTCTCCTGGCGCATGGCGATTCCAAGACACCAACACTAAAGGTATGGCTTTGTTCTTCAGTGTCTTCACACTTCTATCCGATATGGCCATCGGCTGCTCCTGATATGATAAGTCCGGTTGCAGTTCCAGCTCGGAGTGATCCAAAATATGGCTATCATCCTTTACATACCTCCTCAACTGAGATACGTGAAAAACATTATGAACACCGTCCAACGATGGCGGCAATGCCAATCGATAAGACACATCTCCCACTCGATCCAATATCTCGAATGGGCCGATATATCTCGGACTCAGCTTTCCACGAATACCGAATCGGATCACACCTTTGGTAGGTGATATCCTCAAGAACACATGATCTCCTGCCTGGAACTCCAATGGCCTTCTCTGAGAATCTGCCCAACTCTTCTGCCGACTCTGAGCTGCCTTGAGATGATCTCTGATAACTCTGACTTTCTCTGTGGTCTGAATCAGGATCTCGGGCCCCAATAGTCTCCTCTCACCGACTTCATCCCAGCAAATCGGCGATCTGCACTTCCTCCCATACAGTGCCTCAAAAGGTGCCATCTTGATACTTGCCTGATAACTGTTGTTATAAGAAAACTCAGCCAAGTGAAGATGATCTTCCCAAGATCCCTTAAACTCAATCATGCAGGCCCTAAGCATGTCTTCAAGTATCTGAATGGTCCTCTCTGATTGTCCGTCTGTCTGAGGATGATAAGATGTACTGAATTTCAGACGAGTGCCCAGACTCTCTTGGAGACTCTCCCAAAAATGAGATCTGAATCTGGTATCTCTATCCGAAACAATACTGACTGGAACTCCATGCAGACGAACTATCTCCTTCACATACTTATCTGCCAGAACCTCTGTAGTCTGACCCACCCTGAATGGTATGAAATGAGCTGACTTGGTGAGACGATCAATGATAACCCACACGGCATTATTACCTTTGGGACTACGAGGTAATGCCGTGACAAAGTCCATAGTGATGTGCTCCCACTTCCATTCAGGTATTGGCAAAGGATGAAGAAGCCCGGCTGATCTCTGATGCTCAATCTTTATCTGCTGGCACACCAAGCACTTAGCTACAAACTGAGCTATCTCTCTCTTCATGGCATTCCACCAAAAGTGCTTCTTCAAGTCCTGGTACATCTTGTTTCCTCCTGGATGTATAGAATAGGCTGAACTATGTGCTTCCTCCAAAATCTTCTGTCTAACTTCCCTTGGGGAACACAAAGTCTACCTCCAAAGTACAATGCACCATCCGGACGAATACAAATATCCGTCCTCAATCCAGCCTCCACCTGAACTCGGAATGTCTGTAGCCTGGGGTCCTCCTTCTGAGCTTCCTTAATCTCATCTATCAATGAAGACTGGATCTGTAAGGTCATAAGCTGTCCTGTCTTCTCAGCTCCTCGAACCACCATCAAGTCCAATCTGATAAAGTCCTGAATCAACTCCTTCTGCTGAGTGATTTGGACTAGCACTCTGTTCTCTGGCATCCTGCTCAGGGCATCGGGAACTGTATTGACCTTGCCTGGATGATATTGCAAGTCAATGTCATAGTCTGCCATCAGCTCCAACCACCGCCTCTGCCTCATGTTCAGTTCTTTCTGTGAAAAGATATACTTGAGGCTCTTGTGATCTGTATATATCAGCACTCTATCTCCCAGAAGATAGTGCCTCCAAATCTTCAAAGCAAAGATCACTGCTGCCAACTCCAAGTCATGAGTTGGGTAATTCCGCTCATGAGGCTTCAATTGCCTAGATGCATATGCTATAACATGATCATGTTGCATAAGTACGCATCCCAGGCCTTTACCTGAAGCATCACTAAAGATGACCATCCCTCCTCTCCTGAGGGAGTCCTCAAGATTGGAGCTGAAATAAGCCTCTGCTTCAACTGCTCAAATGCTGCAGTACACTCCTCAGTCCATATGTACTTTACCCCCTTTCTGGTGAGCCTGGTCAACGGAGCTGCAATTCTAGAGAAATCCTGAACAAAGCGTCTGTAATAGCCGGCTAGTCCAAGAAAAACTCTTTATCTCAGTCACCGTCCTCGGAACTGGCCAATCCTTTACTGCCTGGACTTTGCTCAGATCAACTGAGATACCTTCTGCTGACACCATATGTCCAAGGAATGCTATGCTGTCCAACCAGAACTCACACTTGTTCCTCTTGGCATGAAGCTGCTCCTGCTGAAGTGTCTGCAACACAATTCTCAAGTGTTCTGCATGCTCCCTGTTGTTCTTTGAATAGATCAAGATGTCGTCGATGAAAACAACAACAAACTGATCCAAGAAGGGGAGAACACTCGGTTCATCAAGTCCATAAACACTGCAGGGGCATTGGTGACTCCGAAAGGCATAACTAGAAACTCATAGTGGCCATATCGGGTCCTGAATGCCGTCTTCGGTATGTCCTCCTTCTTCACCCTCAGCTGGTGGTAACCCGACTGTAAATCCAATTTGGAGAATACACGGGCTTCATGAAGCTGATCAAATAGATCATCAATCCTGGGGAGGGGATACTTGTTCTTGATGGTGACTTTGTTTAGTTCCCTATAATCAATACAAAGTCTCTTACTACCATCCTTCTTATTCGCCAACAGTACTGGAGCTCCCCATGGTGAAGTACTTGGCCTGATCAATCCCTTATCTGAATACTCCTGCAGTTGCTTCTTCAAAATCTCTAACTCCGTCGGTGCCATCCTGTACGGAGCCTTGGATATGGGAGCTGCTCCTGGAACTGTGTCGATGGAGAACTCTATCATCCTTTCCGGTGGTAGTCCTGATATCTCAGCGAACACCTCCGGGAATTCATCCCACACCGGTACCTTCTGCTTCTGAACCTCCGAAGTAGTCATCTGGGTCTTTCCTTTGGTGTTCTTCACTTCTCCACTGAACTGGAACTCCGGTTGAAGTGGGATTCTAAAATTGATCTTCTTCTCCCTACAGTCAATTACTGCATAGTACTGACTGAGCCAGGTCATGCCTAAGATTACGTCGTACCCTTGGTGTCTAGTACAAGCATATCTATGGCCAAAGTCTTGTCACATAACTCTACTGGACAATCAGTACAAACTCGGGAAGATATAACTACCCCATTCCCTGTACTTATCTCCCATTTGTGGTCTAAAGATCTAACAGGTATAGAATGTAAAGCCACAAAATACTCGGAGATATAACAGTGAGAAGCACCTGAATCGAAGAGAGCGAGAACAGGTATTGAATGAACTCTGATGTTACCTGTAATCACTTCCTCTGAAGCCTCTGCCTCTTCTGCCGTCAGAGTATAAGCCTGACCTCTGCCACGCCCTGCTGCAGTCCTACCTCCTCTCTGAACTGGGCGAATAACATGCTGTGGAGGAAGGGGAGGAGCTCTCCTCATCACTGGTCCCTGGTTCCTCTGCCCAAGTGGCCCTGGTAACCCTCTCTGTCCATAGGGTCCTGGAAGTGCTGGCAAAGTCTGGTTGGTTATCCCCAATCTCCTGTGTGGACAAGCCTCTATAGAATGATCTCTTGATCCACACACTAAACATAACCTATTTGCCCTCCGGCAATTTGGTCGAGTGTGCCCTGGTTTCTGACAATAGTTGCAGAAGGCAATTGGTTGGGCTGTCGGGTAAGGAGCCGGTCTGAAAGGTTGCCTCATCTGAATCTTCGCTGCTCTGAACGGGCCTCCTCTTCCCACTGGTACAAATGGCCTCTTCATGGCCTGCTGTCTCATCTGATCCCCTTGCTCCTTCTCAAACCCACGCTCTACCTCCCGAGCGATGGTGAGAACCTCTGCATAGGTCTTCAGCTGCTGGGGCATCAGGTACATCTGAATCTTCATCTGTAGACCCTGCTGAAACCTGCTCGCTCGCTTCTCCTCGTCCGTTACCATATACGGCGCGAAGCGGCTCAGTCGAAGAAACTCCGCGGCATACTCGTCCACGGACTTGTTCCACTGCTGGAGCCTGATGAATTGCTCCTCCATATCTTTCTGCGCCGTAGCAGGGAAGAAGCGGCTGTAAAAACTCTTGGAGAAGGCGTCCCAAGTAACGGGCTTCTCCAGTCTAGCCTCCTCTGCGAGCCACCAAGTTCTCGCAACATCCTTTAACTGAATCTTAGCTACTTCAACTTGGTTCTCCTTCGGGACACGGGCTGCATTCAGTAGGTCTGTAGTGTCCGTCAACCATTGCTCAGCCTCCAATGGTTTCTCGCCTCCCGTGAAGATGGCCGGTTGCAGCCGCCGGAAGTCGGACACGTTCCCCGGCCTCTGCTCCTTCGGGGCTGCCAACTCCTGCCTAAGGAGCTCGGTCTGCTGTTGCTGATTTTCCATCTGCTGTTGCTGGTTTCCCAGCATGGTCTGAATGACCTTCAGGATATCAGCATTCTCTCCTCCTACGGGTCCATTCGGGACTTGCCCGATATTGTTACGACCCGATCGTCTCTCCATACCGAATGATAACTGGAATTGGAAACAATGGAAAGGAGTTTAGGATACGAAGGAATGAATCAAGGACGGAATCAAGAAGGACTAATAACTTTGTACATTGTAGTTGGCATTAGCAAATTACAGTAATTTGCTACTTGATTGTACTTTAGGTGTGAGAGCCTAGGCTCTGATACCAACCTGTAACGCCCCGATCCCACGGATACGGGGACGTCACTGCGACGTATATACGTAGGTCAGAAAATGCCCCCACGTATATACGCTAAGCATAAAAGTACAACAAGAATCAGAGTACAACACAAAGCGTGGTATATTCATCTGCCAACTATGGAAGTACTAATACAAAGTTATACAAGTTATGATAACTGTTTCACTTTACAAGTGTTTTGTTCTCACAACCAGGTCCAAAAGAACATATACAAAGATATACACAAGATGCTCACGTAAGAGATGGAGACTCGTGAGCCAAAAGGAAGAGTCAGGCACGAGGGAACTAGATCTGATCAGCCTGCTCACTCAGATACGCTTGGTCCTCTATGGATGGCTCCACATCGTCCCAAGTCTCAGAATCTGAATATGCAAATCCAAGGAATCAAGACATATAAACAATAGATAGCTACAGCCAAGTGGCTAAGGGACGAGTACAAGTGAGATGGAACTATATAGGGTATATCAACTAACAGATATGAAAAACATGAATAGATAAAGTCGTACAATAGATCTACAATTAACGTTTTATCATTATTACTTGTTTTACTCGGATATCTAGCTATGTGGTCCAGCGTCCCAGTGCACATAGATCCATATCCTAGTAATACAAGGTTGTTATTGGAAATCAGCGGTTGTATCGACGAACTATGTTTACAGTGGACCCCGTACATGCCCGGGATAACGGTCCAGGATTGTTCCGTTGCTTGGTGACGGAAGCCAGCCGCTAGGCCAAACAGGAGGGACTTATGTATGCCCTTATCAATATGGTACCAGTAATACAGGGAGCAAGCACTCCCCTCGGTCCCCTGGAGGCCCACAGGTCAGACCGGAACATGAGTTGCACAACATTCCTAAAAGCCACTGTAAACACGAACACATATCGATATCCGCATGTTTTCCCCCGACCCATATGTAAGTTGGTCCATTTTATACAAAAGTCAAGTGTATCATGCTTGGTTTTAAGAGATGGCATGATAAGTGGAGATATTCACTATTAATAACGTATAAAACAAGAATTATAATAACAAGTCATGGAGTATCAAGAAGTAAAGTCCATCAGGTAGCATGTCATGTAATATCAGTAATGAAGCATAAACATGAACAATGTATCACATGTGTATAGAGGTTAAAGTCCAAAATCAGAAAAGGAAACAACTAAGTTAAATAGTCAGAATTAGTCGACTAGGTGCAAGGGTTAGTCGACTAATAGAAGTCTTAAGTCGACTACTAGTCTGCAGGAGTCGACTAATAATGGTTTCCAGAGAGTTGGAATTCTGTTTCAAGAATAGTTAGTCGACTAGGGTTAGAAGGGTAGTCGACTAGTGGTGAACTATAAGTCGATTAACGGATACGCAAGTCGACTAAATCGGTGATATAGAAAGTTGGGGTTTATTTCAGGGACATGTTAGTCGACTAAGGCACTATGTGTAGTCGACTAGAGGTCTCAAGTCGACTAATAATTGGGATAAGTCGACCAGAGCCGAGAGTTGGAGTTTTCTGGTCCAAGGAAAGATTAGTCGACTAGGCTAAAAATATAGTCGACTAGGGGGGGTCTAGTCGACTGGTAATATGGTTTAGTCGACTAAAACTGGAAAATCAGAAAAAGTTACGTTTCAGAACAAATGGGTTAGTCGACTAGTCTCTAGGTCAAGTCGACTAATCCTGGGAAAACAGGATACAGAACAGATTTTATGGTGGTTGTTTGATGGGCCAAAAACATGATTTTTATAGCACATATGTACATGAAATTGTCAACACAAATATACAAGGAAGTTGTCTAGTCTTGGTGAGTAAAGATACTCACTTTGAACGGTTAAATCGAGGCTTGACGAGTTCCGAAAAGATCGTGTCGACAAATATCACCAAAGGATTCCACGGCGATACTACGGACGATCACAATCCAAAAGTTGTGGTAGCTTGAGAAGAAGATGAAGACTTGGTGGTGATTTTGGAATTAGGGTTTGAGATGGAGGAGGATTTGTGGAGGCTATCTCTTTTTGGAAGTGAAGAAAAGAGTAAAAGAATGTAAAGGAAAGTTTATATAGGATTTGATTTTTGTAAAGGAGGTGTAATTAAATAAATTGAGAGGGGTTTTGTGCAAATAGGGGAAGATGAGGTGTCTCCCTTGGCCAATGGTGGCCGGCCATGGAAGAGAGAGAAAAAGAGAGGCATTAATGGGGATATTTTGGAGGAGAAGATATTTTGGAAGAGATATTTTTGGAATTTGGTGGAAGGAAAAGAAGGAAAGAAAAAGGAAAAGGAAAAAGAAAAGAAATTATATAATGAAGATATTTTCTTGATCTCCAAAAATGAAAATATCGGAAACACAGGTTCCTGGGTTTAAGTCTAAGATACGGAAAACATTTCGGAAAATACCGAAATCGTCCGAAATTCAAGTATCTCGGAACGACTCGTAAATTTTACCAAAAATCAATAATAATATATGAAGACGTATAGTGAAATCCGTTTGAAGAAATACTTTATAGTTTTAAAACTAAAATTCCCGGAATCAGTTAACTACCGACTCCGTTGGAATTTTCATAAATTTATAAAATTCTCAGAAAAAGTATTTAGATAAGAAATGTCATTCTAAGAAATAATGTCTAAAAGATTTTCTTGAAATTCCTAACTGTTTGGGAATTAAAATTCCAGGAATCGATCAGCGATACTGGTCGACACCGGTTTGAAGAAATTCATTTTAATTCTAGAAAATTCCAGAAATTCACCTAAAATCTAATATATTAGAAAATGATATTTGAAATTGAAATTGGTCAAATACGGGAAGTAAATCGAAAAATACGATCGAAAATCAGAATACGCAACTTAGTACGTATTACGGAAACGGGGTATTACATAGGGCTTCATTTTGGCAACGATAAGTTAAGATGTGATTTGTAGATGACAACTAAGAGAATGGGGGAATTAGGGTATGTGTTAGGTTTTAACTTGGACATGAATATAGAAAGGCACAGAGAAAAATGGAGCTTGATTTCATTATGATATATGAGAGTTTGAAGCAACATGAATGCGAAAAAAAAAAAAAGAAAAAAAATTATGACTTGATTTAAATGTGTTAAAGTATGATTTGAGTGCTAGAATGTTAAAAGGAGGGAAATTAATTAGTTTTAGATTTGATATTATGAGTTAGGGTTTAATTTGCATGGCAATAGAAAAGAAGGTGAAACAGACTAAAACTTCATTGGTGTGATAAGTTTTTAGTTAAGTTAATAGATAGAATATGAAGAATATTAGAAGAAGCGGGTGAAGAAGATGAAATAGTGGGTATAAATCCGTTTTGAGATAAATCCTTGTAAGACTAATAAATTTTAAAAAGAAAAAACTTGGGGCAAGGATATAAATATCATTGTACAACCCCAACTAACGTCGTTAACCCATTTTAACATTTTTATAAGTTTTGAGAGGCTCCTTATGATCCGTCAAATATTGTGAGTGTTATGTGACTTAGTTAAAAGTTGGGGTGGTTTAGTAAATTTAGCCTTTTTATACTATATTTCCCTTTTAAATAGATATAGTTAATTTGATTATAAATATATATGTTTTTATACCATAATTTTTTATGCAAATTGATATATTTTCACTTAGATAATTTGGTTTGACTCTTATGAGATTGATGTAGAATTTTCTATAGAATTTTATGAATTATTTTGAACTACAGAAGCTACTAACCAACAGTTAATTGACGTTAAGAAGTCGTTAGATTTTAGAGGCACTTCACATGAAGAAAAGTTTTAAGATAAAGAAAAGTTTTTACATTTTTATATTTAGTTTTTTAGTTATTTTTACTTTTAATTATACCTTTAAATAATAACTATGTTTTTACGAAATTTTTCTATGAAATTTGAAAATTTTCTTCTTAAGATAAATTAATTTGATGATTTAGAAATTGATAGAAAAAATTGTTGATAAAAGGAAATATCACAAAAAAAAAAAAAAAAATTAAAATTTCACATTGTGCCCATGCATCTTACTCGTTAACAAAAAATTATAGTTGATGAGGATGAACTCGTCTACAAACAAGGCCCCAACCTATCTTTACTAGATCCAGATGTTGGACCTGAGAAAGATTTGGATCAAGTCTGCGTCCGAACTAGAGAAACCCGATTTTACTTGACCTGATCAAAAGTCAAGACGGGCGACGACACATGTTTGCAGCAAGATGCTTTGATTGCAAAAGTATTAGAGTAATGTTAATTATACTACTAATATTAAATTAGATTGTATTACTATTAGATTTACAAGTGATTGACCCTAACAATTCACGAGAACTACTAGATTTACAAGTGAATGATCCTAGCAATTCATGAGAGCGGATTCCAATATGAGTCATGTAGGGCGTGTTTAGTTGCAAGGAAGTGGGCGGAAGTAATGAAATGGGAAAGTATAATTGCTCACTTCCTTATCTATTCAAACACCGGAAAAGAAAAATAAGAAAACCCTTTTTCCTTTTCTCTTTTTCTCTTTTACACAACCATTTCCTGACTTTCAAAGTGATACAGTTAATTTTGTGGTGATGTAAATCTCATTTGTAATAAGTTGTAGTACAAAATAGTTAATTTTTTGATCATATAAATCTCACTTGCATTCTAATTACAGTCCATTTTTTATTTTTCTTAATTAATTTTTATTTTAATATTATTTTGTGGTCAACTTTGTTGTCAATTTTTCCACTTTCATTTTCACATTACCATCTAAACACCGAAAAAGACATAACATTTTTCAAATCACACTTCTCAATAATATCTAAACATTAAAAAATTTATTAGTCAATTCTCAAGTTCCAAAGGGAACTATTATCACTTTCTCACTTCTACCGTTAACCAAACAGGTCGTAGTCTAAGCACGGTGGGCGCGTTGTAGCCGGCCCAGATATTTTCCACAAGCCGACAATATTTACAGACAGACCACATGGTATAACCGTAATTATCCACATTCCAATGGCCATTTCACTCTCAACAGATTATAAATCGCGGGGCAAGCAACTAACTCCAGTGCCATTATCAGAAAGCCACGAGTTAAAGCGAGAGTGAACAGAGTGGCATGGACGTAATTTCTGGCCGCTTCACGTCGACTTTGAATCCTTTCGCCGCCCCGTACGTGCCCACCGCGTACCGCGCCGTCGAGGACTTCTCCGACGAGTGGTGGGGCCTGGTGAAGTCCTCCCCCTGGTTCCGCGACTACTGGCTGCGCGAGTGCTTCGAAGAAGAGGAGGAGCCCGACACGATTGACCTCGACTTTCTCGATATTTGCGATCCTGCCATCGACGAGACCGATTCCCGCTTCTTCCACCCCTATCCGTCGCTGTTGTTCCGAGGTAATGAATATCCTTTTCTGTAATTTTGTTTCATGTAGAGGGGCGGATTCGTAATTTTGTTTTTTGTTTTGTTTTTGTTTTTTTTGCAGAGGGGCAGGAGATGAAGGGGATGAAGAGCAGGATGGAGCTGGCGGTGCTGGGAGCGGAGAAGTGGAGGGGCCCGCGTGGAGAGATGGTGGGGCCCAGGTGCTGCGAGAAGGCGGCGAGGATCGTGAACGTGAAGGTGAGCCCGAGGATGATTCAGCAGCCAAGGTAAAAGATTCAAGGGAGAGAGCACAGCTTGAAGGAGAATGGGGCAAGGTTTGAGCTTGAGGGGGGTAGAGGCGTAATTTGCTTTCGTAGATTTTTGTGTACATTTTCTAACAATCAAATAAAAGTGTAAATTTGTAAGTATCGTCTTTCTATGTATTTTGGTGTCTTCCTACCTGTTTGGTTAAGGGCGGAAGTGAGGAAGTGAAAAAATGAGAAAGTGGTATTAGTTCCCTTTGAAACTTGAGAATTAGTTAGTAAGTTTTCTGCTGTTTGAATGTTGTTAGGAAGTGTGATTTAGAAAATGTTATGTTTTTTTCGGTGTTTGGATGGTGTTGTGAAAGCGAAAGTGAAAAAGTTGAACACAAAGTTGACCGTAAAATAATATTAACATAAAAATTAATTAAGAAAAATAAAAAATGGACTGTAATTAGAATGCAAATGAGATTTATAAGATTAAAAAATTAACTATTTTGTACTACAATTTATTACAAATGAGATTTACATCATCATAAAATTAACTGTAGCATTCTGAAAGTGAGGAAATGGTTGTGTAAAATAGTATAGAGAAAAAGAAAAGAACTTTTTTCATTTTTCTTTTCTGGTGTTTAGATGAACAGCGAAAATGAGAAAAGATACTTCTCACTTTCTCACTTTCACCCAATTCCTTAAATCCAAACAGGAAAGGATTAGAAATTTTGTTGATGCAAATTTATAATTTATTACGTGACGTGATCCATCTTCAAACTAACACCCTAATTTTTTTTTAGGGAACTAACACCCGAAAAATTGTTCAGAGGAAAAAAATGCAAAATTTTCTTTGCGTTTTGTTTTAATTTTTTTATTGGTGAGCAGGTTGTTCAAGTTGCTGGAATAAGGCTACTCCGTTGTGTGAAGTCTCTAGATCAATACTTCATGTCCTGTAACTAGAAAAATTAGGAAAAAAAGGGGGAAAAGGAAAAAGTTTAGAATCAGGAAAATGTGAATTTGGATCCTCTTATTTGCGCTAAAATTAGAGGATTTTTAAGTCGATATTCTTATTATTATTTTAATCGGTGTTTGCGATTCAATTTTTCAAAACTAACAGTAATACTTTTCGTGAATTACACTCATATTTATTTTACGTTAAAAGCATTACAATTAATTACAAAATAATACAGGATTAAAATTATTGATTTGGACCATCATCTTCCTTTAGCGCAAATATCAAATGTGACTATCAGAACCCGTAAAAAGTTATTTTTTTCCCTAGAAACTAATCGAACACATGGATTCGAACTGACGATTAGTAGATAGCAAACTCAAGGTCTAATTACTGGTTACGGTGGTCGAAAATAAATAAATATATATATAATATGTTCGCTCACATGACTCAAACTGGTAACTTGTGAGCGAGCAGTGTCCTTAACGAACTCAATGTCACCGGTAAGCTACTTACTTGCCGGGGATGCTATATGATGATGAGTTTGAAATTATGAGGTTGTTTGGATTCAAGGAAGTGGGTGGAAGTTAGAAAGTATCATTTTTTACTTTCGCTATCCATCCAAACATTAGAAAAGGAAGATGAGAAAATTTTTTCTTTTTCTTTTCTGTTTTACATAATCATTTCCTTATTTTTTTGAGTTGTTCAGTTAATTTTGTGATCATGCAAATCTTATTTGTAATAAGTTATAACTTAAAGTAGTTAATATTATGATCATATAAATCTCACTTGCATTTTAATTACAGTCTATTTTTTTCATAATTATTTTTTATTTTAATATTAGTTTATGGTGAACTTTTTCACTTTCATTTTCACATTACTAATTAAACATAAAAAAAAAACAATATATTTTTTCATTTTTACTTCTCAACTACCAATCAAACATCAGAAAAGATATACATAAATTCACATTTTTCAAAAAGAAAAAAAATCCTACTTCTCACTTACTCCGCCCACTTTCTTGAATCCATACAGCCCCCAAAATTTTGTTCTTAAAAATTTCAATTTCAACTCCTCTTCGACCCTTACACTCTCAATTGCCAAGTGGAGCCGTTGTCCCTTTATTTTTGGTGCTAGTTGTTTTTATGGCTAGCCATTACTGTCACACCTCAGCAATAATGCTGATGGGCTGATAAGATAGTGGGTAACAGGCCAACATTACATGGGTCATTAGAAACAATTTGGCAAAATTTTCTTCAATATCCCCTCATTAACACATCAATCTATCAAATTGAATCCCCATCAAATAGCATTGTCACATTGGACGATGCGTGTTAGCTCCTTCGACCGAAGGATCGGATGCTCCCTCACGTGTTGTCGATCATCCATCATAGCTGATGGAGGGCCTGATGAGAAGAGAGAGAACAAAAACATATTTTGTGAGCCTCACCACAAAACGTGTTTTTTCTTTCTTCTCATCGGATCGTCCATCAGCTGTGGATGGACGGTTCATATCGCATGAAAGAGTATCCTGGTCCTTTGCGCAAAGGTGTTAACCCGCTCCCCATATGAGATAAGGACCTCTAAGGGCTAACGGGTCCTATCTCTAAAAAGCTGTTTGTTTGTACTGAAAGTTAATGAATAATTACTTTTTTACCCCTGACGGTGTGGGCCCCCATCTATTTTCTCAGCTATCTTGTTTTTGTTTGCACAGAAAATTGAGAGGAAAAAGTTCTCATCAATCGTAATTTTTTAGCTGCACAGTAGCGTGTCAGGTTTTGAAGTTAAAATTTCTAAAATCTAACACATAAGAGCCCAAACACTTTTCCTAATGTCTTTTTCCAGCTACCAAACAAGCCTAGGGCCTGTTTGGCTCTCGAAAATAGGGCGTAAAAAATTCTAGTAGGGCCTACACGTACCAAATTTTTAAAAGAAATAAGTCAAGTCCGCTGATAACAACAGTTTTTGCACAAAAATCAGCAGAAAAGGCCACGTCGTTTATTTTTGCGAGCCCTGCTGCAGTCAATTTTTATTTTTTTTACAAACAAGCAAATAAAACTTCATGAGAAACTGGCGTGAACTGCTGCATGAGACTCACGAACGGTTGATTTTCAGGAAGAAACAAACAGATCCGAAGTCCGACGAGAGCAAATGTCATAATTTTTTTCTCTTAAATTTAATACAGAAGCTTCTGAATTGGTGAGCAAGAGGACAAGTTAGAATGACTTGGCAGAGACTTGCAATACAAGGAAGCTAGCAGGGTGGAGTGGTGGAGAATCTACTGCCAACAATCTTTGACTTTTCAAAACTTCCTCTTTTTTTCTCACATTTGTGAATTTTTTTCTTGTGCACGTGTTGAAAGGGTTGAGTCCTGAGAAGGTTCCCGTGACAGCTGCCAACTTGAGTTGTTGCTATCTACTTGATTAATTATTGAAGTTTTTTTAATCTGTATTTTTTGTTTTATATCTTCAGCACTTGTGCATGAATTTGAAGCTTCCTAGCTCATGAAAGTAGCATATTTTTCTCATTATTTTGAAATATTTTATTAAAATCTTATAAATGAAACGCGGAGATCACGTAGGTTCACATTTTTCTCTAAAAAAAAAATATAGTCTTATCATAGTCATCATCTTACTAGTTAACTTTTTTAATCAAAGCAATCAAGATTGTGAGTAATTCTTTGATTATTTTAGAATATCTTTTGTCATTTTTGTCCGAGCACGCGATTGTCTAAAATTCTAGCTCAAACAAATAGCAAAGGAGAGAAGCAGATCAATGCTCAGATCATTGGTCCATGGACAATACGGAGCACACAAAGACGTGACACTTGTTAGTTGTTGGGATTTAAGGTCGAACAAATAGTCCCACATCGGTTAGACGTGGGGATGGTCTTGCGTTTATAAGGATTTGGGCAACTCCACCTAAAAGGCTAGTCTTTTGGGATGGATCCCCGAGTCCTTCAAGTGGTATCAGAGCCATGCCCCGAACTTAGTCGTGTGTGTGGGTGATGTTTGACGATGTATAGATCCCCCAATGGCGCAAAGGCGCAATGGGCCTGCCCACCCCACTGGCGCAAAAGGCGCAATAGACCCCTGTGAAGCTGTTTGGCTCTCGAGAAATTTGGCAGTGGTCCTCGTAGAGGAGTGACCAGGACTGCAAGTACTTCACATAAGGCGTGCCAGGGAGACTCTTTGTTCGAGGGGGGGATTGTTGGGATTTAAGGTCGAACAAATAGTCCCACATCGGCTAGACGTGGGGATGGTCTTGGGTTTATAAGGATTTGGGTAACTCCACCTAAAAGGCTAGTCTTTTGGGATGGAGCCCCGAGTCCTTCATTAGTTACTAGGATCAATCTAACAACTAATCAATATCACCGATCTAATTGGCCAGGTCGGTGAATATCAGGTGGGAGGTTTCCGTTCAATAGAACGTTTCTTAATTACAGAACCACCTTTCAATTACCTTCCTTGGTTAAACACCAATTAGACTGGTATAAGTCAGTCTCAATATACTGAATATCAGTATAACCCCTGTATAAAGAAAATTAATTCACTTATACAGTACTTGGAGTGAGGTACGCTTATAGCGAATCTCCTTAAGACAGTTATGTCCCCCGCTACGGTGCTAACAGGTTACTGGATGTTGGTCTCCCAAGATACAACACTTCTTTACGGTATTTGAATAGCACTACCAAATCACCGTACGGTCGAACCGTAGTTAACCAGTACCTTCACAGGATTATCAAAGCAGCAGGACCAAGACAAATTTCAGGGAGAATATTTGTCTTTACTTTGAAGGAACACCCACTGTAGAGAAAGGAGGAAGGTAGAAGAATATTTCTTTGAAAGTCACAGATTCAGATAATAATTCTATTAAAGAATCAGTTGAATTTTCTGAGCCTTCTTTCAGAACGAATTTTCAGAATCTGTTGGAAGTCGCTTCGGAATCCGAGTTGCAGAATTCCCACTTCCTGTTGGAAGTCACTTCGAAACTGAGTTGCAGAATTCTCACTTCAGAATGCAGAAGAAGGAACTTGATTTCCTTTTCTGTGTTGCTAGTTTATTTCTGTGTATTTTATTTGAGAGAAACGAAGCGCTATTTATAGCGCTCTGGGAGAGGTAGATTCGTCCGAACCCAACGGTTCGGTCTGAACCGTTGCAATGGTTCGTTTCAGATAGAAACCGCCCAACCGTTCGCTGCGGTTTTCTGTCAGTCGTTGCGCTGATTCGGTTCGGTTCGGATCCGGATGGCGGAGCGCGGGTACGATCCGCTGTAACCCATACCCGTGAGATCCGGTTCAAAAAGAACCGCACCGGGTAGGCAAACCCAAATCCAAACCGAACGCGAACGGCCGCCACCGGCGCGCACGCGTGTGGGCATGGTTTCTCCCTAATCACGCGCAAAAACTCCAAGTACCCAAAGGGCACACCCTTTTTCCCATTTTCTCTATTTAAACACTTCAAACTTTCATCCCATGGTCAATATGAGACTAAATACTTTTAGCTACTTTTAGTTCCCTTTGGGCTTTGAATTAGGCAAAATTTAGATTTGAATGTCTCATTCATTCGAAGTCGGAATTGAACATGTGAATATACCACTTTAGTTAAAACACTGAGGTTCCACGTGAGGTCCACACACTTTTCCTTCTCAGTTTTCACAGTAAAGAAACAGAAGATAATTGAGAAAATGCTCATGGAGCTCACATGTCAGACAAAAAAATCTCAGTTTTTTGTCACTTACAGGGCAAATAAATAACATCACAGTTCAACGAAGGCACCAAACTGGCAACATCATTAAGCCAATCAAGGGAAAGCCATACTGCAATGTTTATTGAAGCCTTAACATTTGATTATAGTTGACTTCTCTCTGAGTCTTGGCACATGAGCTTGCAAGAAGGGCATTTGGTGTTCCTTGGTGGAGGTCAATGGCCTATATATCCCAATCTAAGCAACCTTGCATTCTTGTTTTTGGTTCAAAGGATTCATTTATTTTTTTCAGTAATATAATGTGAGGTTTGTATCATGCAAATACCTTAACTTGATAACTAAGCAAACAAGAGAGATAATTAAACTAGATGTCAGTTGCGAACTATAAGATATTCTAATTGATTCTTCTACTTCCACATTAAAATGAATTGTTATGAAGTCAAGTCTCCTCATTTTATGTTATTATTAGTTTTCTAATTGCAATTGAAGAGAGAGACCAAACAGCCAATTTAATTAAACTAAAGTTTGTCACCAAATCTCACAATCTTCATTACCTTCTCCTTGTTCAGACTTGCACTCGATCACATGTATCAACAATTTATAAGCCAAAAACAAATTAATAAATATCAACTGTTTTCCTTCCTTCAAATTTCTTAACACTAATACAACATCATTTAGAGGCCTGATTATTTTCAATGAAAGAAGGCTCTCCCAAAAAAAAAAGAAAAAAATGAACAAATGAGGACTAGGTTTTTTTTTTTCTGTAACCAACTTCAAATTACACACAAGAAACCTATCAAAAATATACAACCAGTGTTTACTTCAGCAAATTATTGTTCCAACTCAAGTTCAACAGAGAAGCGATTCGATGAACAAATCTTCTCTGGGCTCATCCTTAGCTCTGTTGTACATACTCTCCATGTGTTTCTGCTGGTGGTGGTTCATGTAGGAATTCATTGAATTTTCGTAGTTCGAGTATCCGTAGCCACTGGGGGCTTGAAGCATTTCCAGTGTAAATGGTGCTTGGTTCATGTGGCTAGTACTCTGACTGGAAACAGCTGAGGGCCTAATGGCCATGGTGGTGGTGGTGGTGGCGGCGGCGGCTGCTGGCCTGCTCAATGAACCGCTTCCACGAGCTGCAGGGACGTCGTGGTTGTGTTTGCCCTCGTAGGTTGTGATCACGGCCCTCAGATCATGCGATGCTCGTTCTACGTGCTTGCGCACGGGGCAGCCCGCGGTCGTGCATTTGTAGTAGCTCCTGAAGTTCACAAAATGTGCATAGTTGATGAGAAAGAGGTTTAAATGCTATATTTAGATTGCATATTGCATCCAATTCAGTTTGTAAATTTCCGGATGTTAAGTTTCTAGATGGTGTGTGAATATGATGCATATGTGCGAAAACCTCGAAGAATTATTGCTCAATGTAGCCTCTTTCACATTCTATTTCCACATTCTGATACTTCCTGAAAATTATTTGCAATTAATTCAGTTTGTGAGCTTTCAAATGTCAAGTTCAAGTGTCCTGTGTTTGATACTAGGGATGTTGCCCAGTTTTAGTGTGCCAAAAACTTGAAGAATTGTTGCTAATGTTGCCCTTTTCAGATTCTGTTTCCACACTATAATACTACATGAACAATATTTGCAACTATTCAGTTTGCAAGTTTCCAAATGTTTGAGTTTCAAGTGTGAATCTAATATTATGGAATTTGCGTAGTTTCAATGTTGGGGCGAAAAACTTGAAGAATTATTTCTCCAAACTGTGATACTACCTGAATTATATTTGCAACTAGCTAAATAAGAATTGAATGATTCTACTTGAAGTGACAAATTGAGTTTATTTGGGCAATCAAATAAAGCTGATACCTTGGGTTTGGATTCCCCTTCACCACCTTCTGCCCATACTTCCTCCATCGATACCCGTCATCAAGAATATCGATATCGCTGGTGGTCTGAACCACCACTCTCGGCTCCCTCACCGTCCGATTGCCTGTCACCGATATCCCCTCACTCTCTCCTTCCTTCTTGCTGAAAATTCAAAACCAACACAATTAGCCCAAAAAAATTCAGGAACAACACAAGTTACTATTAGTTCAGTGCTCAAAAATGCAACCAAACTTACAATCTCTTAGCATCAGGCTCTTCCTCGTCATACTCATCCCCTCCCAAATTGCTCCTCTGAGACCCTGCATCAACCTCATCATCACCAAATGACACCGACGAGTTATCCGGCGTCGCAACAGACTCAATCGGCGTGCCAAACGAATGGTCCGATGCCTCGGACTGAGCCTGAGCCTGAGCCTGAGCCTGGACCAACTGAGAAGACCCCCTGAGTTCCTCCTTGTTGCTTGAGGCTTTGGGTGATTGTGAGTTCCTTTGTATACAATCTCAGTGATTTGCCCATCCAAAGATCTCTCGACCTTCTTCTTTGTTGGGCAGTTCGGGAAAGTGCACTTGTAGTAACTCCGCGGATTCTCACTGCCCTTCACTTGCTTCTGCCCGTACTTCCTCCAGTTGTAGCCGTCATCAGACCTCCTCTGTTCTCTAAGTGTTTGAGGAGCCTGAATCTCTGTTGAGCTAGTTCTGATGAGACCCAACTGTTCGTTTTTCACGTTGTTGTTGTTGTTTGATTCTTGATAGCTCCATGATTGCTGTGAAATCAAAATAGGGCTGTTAGCAGATTGAACAGAGAGAGAAGAGAAGAAATAGAGAAAGAGAGTTGCGAGAGTTTACAGTTGAAGGCTGGAAGCTCTCAGGCCTGGTGTTTGTTTGGAAAGAGAAATCAGAGTAGGCTCTTTGTTCCTGCTTGATGTCCTGCTGGTAATTTGAAGGGTTGGGCTTCCAGTTGTAAGATTGTGCTGGGATTGTCCCTGTTGTTGGAGATGGCAAGATCTGTTTCAACATAATAAGAGTTAGTACATCCACATTTTTTTTTAATAGAAAATTTGTGAATACATCAATGCAACTTAGCAGAAGATTTACAATTAGTTCTTGCCCAAAATTTCAGAGATAGGGTACTTAAAAGAATTCAATAAATTCATTTAAATTCAATTATACAGAGAGAAGCAAACCCATATAAACACATCTTGAGAAAACTATGCAAATTCTTCGAAATCATCATTTAGGCGTCAAGGAAGCACAAGAAATTTAGTCAAGAGAATCATTTTTCGAGCTGCACATATTTTTAGAAGAGATATGAAAGATCATTTTTTTCATTATTGCTCATAACTTGTAAGAATTCATTGAATTCATTATTGAACATCCTTGTGAAATTCAATTATACCAAGAGAATTTTAAAAAAAAAAACCCATATAAACACATCTTCAGAAAACTTTCTGAATTCTTCGAAATCATCATTTAGGCATCAAGAAAGAGCAAGAAATTGAATTAGGATTCATTTTAAACTGCTCTTATTATAAGGAAGCTAATAAGAAAACGCAAACAGCCAAAAAATTTAATTAAACATTAAAAAAACAAGGGAAAACCAATAAATTCATGATTAAATAAGCATAGTAAATTCAATTATACAGAGAAAACTAGAAACCCAACAAGAAATAACTCTATTACCAATTTCATTCCTTTCCTTTTTTGGAGAAAAACTCTATTACCCATATTAATTCATTGAATTTATCATTAAGTTACAGGCTGTGATACAGAGATTGGTTTCTGGGCTCGCTGCTTACATTATAAGAAGATAGGAGAACAGGGGAGTCCAAGAGCTCAGCAGGGCTGAGCCCAGCAGGGATTGCAAAATACGAAGAAGGCGAAATCGGAGGGGGAGAGATTGGGAGCGAAGGAGGAGGGATTGACTTGAACTTTGGAACCCCAACTCCCCTGTTGCTTTTACTGTCACTAATTCTCTCACTCTCATCATCTCCACCTCCAGTGAGCAGCTCAGAGAACGAAGATGGGAACGAAGAGGAGAAGGAGAACGAGTTGGCCCTTGAATTGGCCGAGGTCTCTAAACTCCCAGTTGAAGAAGCCATGAGAGAATAAAGAAGAAGAAGAAGAAGAAGCAAATGAAGAGAGAAACAGAGAGAGTCCTGGTCAAGGAAAGAGAGGGGGGGTCTTGTTTTTATTCTAGTCTGAATGGCGAACGCATGCAAGCTTTGAGGCAAGTTCTGAGAAATTGAGAGAGAGGGTGAATACTTTGACCGTTGAATAGTAAAACCTCGTGGGTTTGACTGGGAGCAGAGGCGGCTGAGCTTAGATCTTCTTGTGCAAGGAGAGAGATGGCAATGTGTCTGCCTCCCATGACTTTGTTTGTCTTTTGTGTCACTTTCAGCAATTTTGTGATGATATTTTTAATATATGTTTATATTTTTTGGCCATTGACTTGCTGCATTTACCAGTGTAAAGACAGTGATGCCCTTGTTGAATTGGTCTTTGAGCGTGAAGCTTGGAGCTATGGTGAGCTTGTGGGGTTGCTCGTATGAGGGGAGGGGGCTGAGTGAGAAACCGAGAGAGTTCATGCTCAAATTTTTTTTTTTTTGTTTTTTTTTAACCTTCGAGTAATCAGTGAACCATAACCATTAAGTTTTCACACGTTTTATTAATAAGTTTTCAGTGAAAGCACCCCTGAAAATACATCTATTAGGGGCTGTTTGTTTTATCGTAAAAGGCGTAAAAGTCCGTATTTCGTAAATGACTTACAACCCAATTACAACTACGGCACTTGTTTGGATCGTAATTCGTAAAAGACTTACGCAACCCAATAACCACTCACTTACATCTCAGTTACAGTTAATTTTGTTTTCATGCAAATTTGTATTATTTTTTATATTAATATTAAAAATTTTTAATATTTAACATTTTTAATATTTATTTGTAATATTAAAACTTTTTAAATCACCAAATAGTTAATTTTGTGGTCAACTTTTTCACTTACGATTTATACATTACGACAACTAAATACCGTAAAATACAATACACTTTTCTACTTACAACTTTATATTACCAACCAAACACCGTAAAACTTACATACGTGTAACTCATTTACAACTGTAAAAGACTTTACCTATTACGACTTACGAATTACGACCAACTACGACAACCAAACAGACCCTAAATCTACCGCGCTGTAAAGCTTCGATGCACGTGCAGCTGCAAGAGGAAAGTAAATACAAAAGTATAATTGAACCAAACAACCATACACAAAAGGAAAATAGACTATACCTGATACAAAATATAGGCCAATCCAGCAGCAAAAATCAAGCCAAATCTGAGAAACAAAAATCAGGGTTCGCGCTTAAATTCTGACACTTGTTATGCTTTAATGAAAAGTTATTCAGTGTAAGATTTGGTGCATCTAGAAAAGAAGAAATACACTGTCATGAAGTTTCTCTCAGTTGTCTGAGCTTAAATCCAGGTCTATCTCTCTTCTGTTCGGATGCATCACCCGTTATACGTAAATGTCTCTCTTCTGTTGAGTCAAAACTCTAATTTTTTGTAGCTCAGACAATTTTTTTTTTTGTCTAAACTTGTTTTTATTTATTTATTTATTTTATTTTGGGGGGGGAGGGAGAGGGAGAGGGGGGAGGAATACAAATAAAATCAACTATTTGAATATTTTCTCAATTATACGGACTACGACCGATCTCAAAGAGACAGACATCTAGTGAAAACAAAAATAGAGATAGATAAAAGTTTTTCCTGAATAAAATTTATACAGTATATATGATTTATGATCGTAAAATCACAAGATCAAGACAAGTCACAACCAACATGCTAAAAGAAATTTTCTTCAAGGATACTGAGAGATGATAGAAGAATCCCACCTTACACTCAGAAAGAGAAAAACAAGCAAGAAAAGAGAAACGACTGGTGAAGGGGAAACCAGATGAATTGAGTGACATCTGGCTCACAACAAAACAAGATTTCAACAATAGAATGTAGTGGCACTATTTGGTTACTTGGAAAATTTTTTTGTTGTGGGAACAAGATAAGCATGCAACTCGCCGCCGAATCTATTCCAATTGCCCACATGCAATAAATGATAAATGGGGATTAATTTAATTTAATTTAATTTAATTAACATTGTTGCTTGCCCTGCACTGAGGGGCACATTAACTATTAGTTTTGACAGCAATGGGACAGCTTTTTGGTGTGACACACAAAGTGGTGAACCCATCGCCCGTCTCACTACAATGTTAGAAGCTACCAAATTTGATGAAGATGATGAATATTCTCTTTAGCTAATGGCTAAACAGTAGAGTGTTCATTTGAATTATTTGGATGTTCATTTTGGTTCCCCTCCGTTCTCTCAAGACAAAACATGAACAAGTAGATGCATAGTAGTATTTGTGTGTTTTATATATGCACGCACCCGTGTCGTTCTGGAAAGATTCGGCTCTGAATCATTCTCACTCAAATATAATCTTATGATATCTGAGTGTAAGATCTACTTTGTTGAAGTTGATCTACATTATTTCACGTAACTAATAAACTAAAAAAATCATGCATTTGAATTTTTTTTGCTCATGCTTCAAGTAGGCGTAAAATGGAGAATAAAAAACAGTGAGTTGGTTAGTTTAACGGTGTAGAATATTTGAAATCTAACAAAAAAAATGATATGTGAGAATTTTTAAGTATTTAGATCATGATAATGATCGGATCGAGAATTTGCATATTTAAAAAGGTAGATCTAAGTAATATGTTATTTTCAGCCGTCTTTTTTGCCCCTATTTGATATAGATCGGCAAAAAGTATTAAAAATACATGATTTTTGAATTTTAATTTCTTGAAATAATGTAGATCTACTTCAATAGAATAAATCTTACATTAAAGTTATATTTGAGTGGGAACAATTCGGTCTCGAATCCTACAAGAATGACATAACTCTGTGTGGGGCACTACACTGGTTAGATCATGAGTTGCTCTCCAGCAAGTCACCTCTTTGAATTTCTTAACGAGTATTTAGCCCCCACTCATGTAAATATCGGGTCAATAATTATAAAAAAAAAAGTATTTTCATGATGCATCTAAAATTCAATTTTTTTCCACTATAAATTTAAAATCCGATTGTACGTTATGAATTTTGTTATTTAAAACATAACTGCGTTGAAATCAAGTTTAGACATTTTTTGTTAATTCATTTATTGAGTTCACATTTATTTTATTAAAAAAAATGATCAAGTTTGCAGTATTTGATGCATAAATAATTTTTTTTTTTTAAATTCATGATCTTTATCTAGATATATTTAAGAGCGTGAAGGCTGAGAAAATTATAGTGAAAAAAAAAAAAAAAGAAATTTTGTATTAGGGCTAAGAGAAAATTTAACCATTTCACCTCCTGATTCCGCAATTTATAGCTTTTTCGGTGGGGAAAAAAAAATGATCGAGCCGAGTCACCGACAGATTCGATTCCGTGGTTTAATTCTGTAAGCCTTGGGCTCGTGCGGCTAATTGAAAACATACCTAAAATAATTGTTATCAGTGGGGCCCACGACCGTGACATACTTGCTTACCTTTCAATATACGTCATGGCAAACGCCTTCTAGACTGTGTTACAAGGGTAGTATCGTCATTGCGGTGCGGACCCCGCATCAGAGGGCGGTGTCCCTCGCGAAGAAGGTGAGCTGTGGGGACGGCTATTGCCACCCATAAAAAACGCGAGGAAAGCCCTCATCTTATATTTATATGTTATCCTCTTGAAAAACTCTAAAATGTTCTTCACTTCCTTCTTCTTTTTTTTTTTTTTATTTGCTTCTGTTGGATGTATTTTAATTTTGGAGAGAAAATTTGAGCTTTCATCTCATTTGATTTTAATTTTAGTCTCACATTGAATAAGAGATGAAAGGTTGAGTAAGATATATACAAAATTCTCTTATGCCTATTGTTATGAATAGTTAGGTCATGCCACACTCTCTGCAAGCGCGTACACATACTGAACCGGGGCTGTTTGGATTTGGGTGGCGCGCGCTCATAACCTGCGGACAGACACGAATGCAGTTTGATCCAGAGGTTTCTTGAATCTGAAAATTTTTGTTTTGTTTTTATCTATTAATAATTTTTAAATTTTGATTTAAAAATTCTATTAAAATTTTTGGATAGAGTTTGACCGGTTCAAAGAGAATCAGACTGCACGTTGCAACAACTCACACGATCGCTCGATTCTCTCGAGGATGTTACAAACAAAAAGATGGGCAAAGGGTTATAAAATACTTGAGCGATTTTGTTGCAAATAAAGAAAGGGGAACAACGAGGGGAACATGGTGAGCTAAGAGGTGGGGAGGCCGGGTGGACGGGAGACGGCCGGGGGCGGAGGGAGAGAGAGGAGGAGGAGGAGAAAGAGGGCGATTTTATTATTTTGAAAATTTTTAAGGTGTCTTTATCAAAACAGTGAGTGTCTTAATTTATAGGCACCTTCCTCATTTTTTTTGGGTGACAATATCCATTCCCTTGGGCTGTCGGTCTTGCATGTTTCTCGTGACCACCCTTGGCCAGTTTTTTACGGTAATACCCCTCATATTACAAGAAAGCATGTTGTCGACTCAGAACTAAACCGGTTCGGGCTTTAATGGTTCAGATGATTTATGTAAAAGGAGAAATATGTTTGGTAAAGTTTATGATTCAGAATATTAAATAAAAAGAAAGAGTATAGGGTTCATAATGTTAATATGTTTTTATTTTGCCAAAAATGAAAAGCTCAATCTAATTTACTGAAATCGATATTTTCGCATATTTCATAACTATAGGTGAAAGTTAATCAAATAATTATAAAAGAAAGTAGTATCAATTTTTTCAATAATTCTTGTTTGATAAATGATAATTGGTTTAAATTCGACTCAAGCCATCATTAAGGCATACACAAAAGGTTTTTAATGCTCATAAGTTCAATGAGTCAAATATAAGAATTTATGTATTTGATTATTTAGTTTATCAAACCATATTTGCTTAGTATCACACACATATATATAATTTGAGGGTTAGGTACCTTAGATGTCATTTAAGAGAGTTCTCTCACATAAGACATCTAAAACTCTAATCTCTCTATCATTATTTCATGATCCACCACTTATTATAATCTTCATATCCTAATATATATATATATATATATATATATATATATATATATATATATATATGAGAGAAATGTAAATAAGCTGACACAGGAGGTAAATTCGTCCTATGTCGCACTCAAAAATCATATTTTTCCGAATGAATTTTCAAGATCCGACCGTACATTATCATCTTCATATTCTAAGATATATACATATAAAAAATCAAGTGATTTGAAGTTCGTTTACTCATTGATCTAAATGTTCTATTTTGACTTCATTTACTCATGTATTAAGAGATTGAAAATTTAACAGAACAAATGGATCAGTTAGATCAAATGATTAAATAAATTTTAAATCATGTGATTTTTTATTTGTGTATGTCTTAAAATATGAAAGTCATAATAAGCAGTCGAATTGTAAAAATAATCGAAAAATTGAAATTTCAGATGCGCCACATGAGATAGTAGATTAAATGACATATGAGATACATTTTACTCATATAATTTATAGTATTATAATCAAAATTTGCTACAAGAATTTATCAAATATTCAAATAAACTAATCAGACACAAAACCGAAAACATGAATCTATCACGTATCCTAATGAATATTAAGTTTGCAAGGATTTAACTGAATATTTAAATATGAATACCCGCTAATATTTCGAATCGAAGCAATAAGTATTCGAACACTTTAAATAAACTCCAATTTAAATTCAAATACAACAGTATTCACTTCACGTCGAGTCGATTCCACCAGTATTCATAATTGAACCGGGCCCGTTCACTCGGTTTTGTACGGTTCATACCTGAACCGATGAGTGAGATGGGTCTAATTCATGCCGGTCCGGTTTCCAAAACAACGTGGGGACCGCGTGGGTCGCGGGGAACACGTTATGATGGAGTTAATCGTGAAGTTCACCAGAAACATTTTTTATTATTTTTTCACAACGTGGTGTCCAAATTTGGAGATGTGATGGGGCCCACGGGCTGATGAGTTTTTGGGCCGTATCTGGCGGGGGGATGAATCTCTCATAATTTAGTTGGTTGATTGGCTTGGGCCCCCACACAAATATCTCGAGCACGTCATTGTTGAATTTTTATTTACAAAGAAAAAAGTTTAAGCCATGAATGGAGGAGACTGACAAGGTTTTCTTCACTTGTTTTCTAGAAGAAAGTCTTTTTCGAGGAACTTTTCTTGAAGAAAAAACAAAATAATAAAGATTATGTTTAGCTCGTTGATAACAAGCCTCCCTCTCAAGGGAGAGGTTTCAGACTTAATCCTCACAGTTACTGAAAGTGAGATTTATTTTAAATAATTAGAGATAAGTATGCGTGTATAGATTGGAACTGACCTCCATCTTATTTTTCAAAAAAAACAAAAAAAAAAACTAGTAATTATGTAATGAAATATTTCATCATAAAAGAATTATTCATAATTCACTTTTTTGAAACATAAACTCATTTTTAAAGGAAAGGATGACAATTATCCATTTTATTCATTTGAAAAAAAGTTTACAAATAATCGCATGAGAAAACGCAAGTTGTAGCAACTCGAGTTACATCTCCAAGCAATCAACTCAAAAAAAAAAAAAAAAAACCCTCAAAATATAGAAACACGAGACATGAATCAAATAAACTGAGAGCAAATTTGTACAACTAAATACAATGAAATGGTCCCCCGCTTTCGGCCCAGTGGCCACACCGAGTGATTGAGCAACGCTCCCCGCTGTGTGGTGAGCAGTGATTAATTATTTCCAGCCGCCATGACTGCTTCCCCTAGAAAAAACTTTTCATCCAGAGCTTTGAGGCATCTCCTTCAGTCATTTTCTTGCACAAAAAAAGATGAAAATACAGACATCATTATGAATTGCATTCCTTTTTTTTTTTTTTTCATAATTAAAATTTCGGAACAGCTTGTCAAAGTGAAAAATATGCTTTCGGACAAGATATATGTGCGAAGTATGCAACACTGCTGCTAAGCTCACTAAGATATCATCACTCACCCACCAAAATCTTGTTAAATATAAGTTAAAAGGTAGTTAAAAGCAAATTCTTATCTCTGCCAGACATAAGTGCATTGAAATTTAAACCTGAAATAATTAATAACTCGAGTTGTCAATGAAAAGGAAACATTAATAGTTTATGTTAATACCTGTGGGTTTGAAATAATTATACCCATGATGCCAGTCAGCAAGTCGACCATGGATTGACGCGAGTTTTGGACTCCACCAACAATGCAATGATCAGCTTCAGAAACTTGATCCTGATTACTGGTAAGGTAACTATGGTGGTCGATTTTCAACGCGTGATGAGAGCGCGCCACGTGTCCTACCGTATGGAAGCATTGCTTCTCTGCCACCGGGCTCAATTTATATACAAGCCTAACATGAGCCCAAAAAGAAAGCATCGGGCCTCACCCCGAGTCCACATCTGATCAGACATTACTTATTCGGATCCATAACTTAACTGGAGTAGTGCAACTCTCCGGAAACTCCAATAATCGGTACAAGGATCCTTTCCGGAGCTACACAAGGTTTCGACACGAAGACCCTCCAAAGTCTATTACTCCTGCGGTGCTTACAGCTAGGCTCACGATCTCCGTGATTTGTGGATCCAGCTATGCTGTCAGATCATCCCCACGTTTAAAATATTATAACGCCTTTATATCAATGCGGGTTGTTATGGATTGTGATGGCTATCTTTGAATGGCTATCCCAATAATCAAGTAGAGCGATCTAGGCGGTTACAAGAAATTCATAACGTGCAAATCATGCAGTTATGGAAATCCAAAATATCCGCACCCATGATGACAACTCAGACAGGTATAAATACACCTTCGTCTTCATCAAGAAAGAGATCAGCTTCTGATTACTACCGAGAACCTCATTCATACAGTATTCTTTACTTTTCTTCAAAGAAAGATACTTATTCTTACGTCCGAGAATCTTCGGCTGGCACCACACTGGTGCTATTGACCTAAAAGATGTTTATATTTTTGGCAAAATCAATCAGGAACGTCCAACTATATGTGGTAAAAAATCCCACCACAGTAACAAATGTTGGTTTGAGCAACGTTTAAGAGATCGAAATGAAGTAAATCATTGACAAAGTCTTCATATGATTCAATGAGGGTAGTCCATTTATACTTGTAGAGTCTCGCTTCCCATAATATACACAATAACATTAGCATACTTTCTATATTCATAATTTCATACCCTCGTGTTTCTGGTTGTTTCTGGTGACAAATATGCTGACTACCATGGTGACAATTTCACAATAGCATGACACATCTCCATCATTTTCATCAACCATCTTTTAATCATCTACTTTTCGTATCAAATGGGATCAATTGTGAGTTCATGGAAATTTTGACAAAGTATTATGACGGTCTATCAACCAAATATTCACCCTCTTGCCAGTCAGAACTGACAAGGATACGCCAATCGGCAAGTATATAAAAAGAAGAAGAAGAAGCTATATGCTATATTATCCTTGTGCAGTTTATGCTCACACAATCGAGCAATAACCTCCAGAACTCTCCAAGACTTGAGTTTAAAGGAAGAAGATGATAAGAGTTGCTATAAGGATTTGCGTTTTTCTCAAATGAAAACAAACTCCCACAGTTGCATCACATTTCTCATTAGAAAGTAATATATAATTACTATGTCAGCATCTAAGCCTTTTTTTACCCTTCAAAAATGTTTCGCTGTCAATCTCATCTCTATTTAGAAACACGATATTGAAATTAGCTCATTTTAAGCTTGGCTATTAACCTGAGCAACTTATATTATCCTTTAAAATATGTTATATACCCTATTAATGAATATGGCTTGATATGTTCAGTTATCCCGGAGACTTTCAGAGACTAAAATTTGCCAGGTATCTTACTTCAGCAATTTCTCTCGGTTTTCTTACCTTGTTCCTTTCCAGCTCTAAATAATAACTAAATGTCATTAGTAGACTAGATATCGTGTATCTGAAGTATTAAATATCATATAACAAAACCAAAATTGAAGCACTGTCCACAAAAAATACAGATAAAGCAGTAAGCTCAGCCCCATATATAGAGGGCTGATATACAAAGGTAAATTACCTGCGTTTGTTGCATAACAGAAAATTCAAACATCCATAACCCCAGACGTGATGCTGCAATTCCACCCATTAGCATCCATGCTGAAGTAATGCCAATTTGGATCCAAATAAAAGCAAAGCATACTAACAAAAAGCACCACTGCACAAGAGCAAAATATCAGTGCACCTTATTTTGTTAATACAATTGAAAACAAAGAATCACAATAACTTTATCTCAAAGAAAAGAATCACAATAACTCGCGTGAGGTTTTGTAGGTCATAGGTCTCATATATCAGTGCACCTTGTTATTTCTGACACCCATTTCAGTTTTATTGAGACTCCTTCCCAGTTGGGATTTAAACCCAACCATGGGAAGTCAATTGTCATGCAGCTGGACTAGTCGGATGCAGAGAACAAATTTCTATTGCAGAAAACTTCGACCAAACAGAATGATAAAAATTAACAGATGCTACCTTATAAATGTATATAAAATTATAAAGAGAATAATACATCTAGTAAGACTAAGAGGTAGTAAAATTCTAAAATTTAAGCAACCCCAGTATTTATATGACTTCATCCTGAATATATTAGACATCATCTGCATTATGAGAAGCAAGTTTAGAAACATAAATTGAAAACAATGGTGATTAATGCTTTAGTAGACCCAACTAAGAACCACCACCACCATCGTATCCACCAATTTCTTATCCCGTCAAATTGGCTGGACATACCAGACCCGTAACAACATTATACAAATCAAGAATCAGAAATGATACGCAAACATGAAATGTATTATACTGAGTTCTGGCAGGAGTGCTTAAGTTTACACTGTCAAGGCATCATATATCTGCATCTCAACAAAAAGGATGGAGATGTATATATATCATGAAGCAATCAACAGTGTCAAAATACCATAAGATGGCACTTAGTACATTCTATAATCAGTTATATATGTTCATGGATTTAAGAATAAGAATTTTTTAATACAGTATATATACTCTTGTAAGCATGCATGCTTCATCAGAGCTAGTAGCACTTAATGTAATTTGATACCTGAGTCCATATAGACCAGAGTCCAGTCCTCACAGTTGAAGTACGAGAATGTACAGTTGGGTACAATACTGTTGCAGCTATTCCCACAATGGCACTGATGCCACGGGCAATACCAATAACATATGCGGTATGCCCTTCCATTCAAGCGTAGCGGTCATCAGCATCCCAAAACTGTAAAAGAAAATCACATATATTAGTTATTGGTGTGTGTGTGTGTGTGTTGGCGTGCAAGCGCACGTGCACATGCGCGTGTTACTAGAAACCAAAGCATCTTCAAGAGACTGACCTTAGGACAGTAAAGTAAAGAAAAGCCAAAGCGATTCCTGGCAGCACTACTTCCTGCTTCGCATAGACAATCCAAGCATCGAAGCAAGGAAGTTCGGAGAGCCTTCCGCTAATTCTCTTTTTCTAATCCGATGTTCTGAGTGACGAGTTCCTTTCTTCGAGGTAAGTTGAACTCTCGTTCTCCACAAGGGTCGTTCCACTCTCCAAGGAGTCATTTGGGATGTGTTTCGAGATCCTCCTCTTGCTGCTTTCACTAAGAGCAGGTGTACCATTGTATACAGATGTTAGAAAACAATATTGTAACCAGACTGATACTAAATTCCATGGTGCCAAAAACACTGCTGATGCTTTCAACGATACGAAACTAATGATAAAGCCAGTGAAAACAAAAGTAAACAATTTGCATATGAGATCAATCCTTCGGATTACAGAATTCATTTCTGTCAGTATCTCTGGAGGCTGTCCATTAGAAATCACAACCACCCTGCAACTTTCAGAAGACAATCAATCACAAAGATTAAAGATGTCATATAGCCAGCAGAGCAATTCTCCTGAGAAAATAACACATAATTTAGAAGAATACAAACGGTAAATAGAAATATCCATATGGTGGCAGTACACACATGTTAGCCAGGCTCTGATACATGATAACAATCATACAAATTAGGAACAAAATGAAAAAGACACATGTATAACAATAAAATTGATCCAAAATTTTAGATCAGAATACACCTTAATAAACATGAAAAAGCAATACGAAAAACCTTGAGAATTGCACACTGCAATCTCATACAAGAAAACTTCACATATTTTGCATGATTTTGAACAAGAGTTTCTGAATTTCTAAACTACTAGCTGCAGCGCTATATAAAGAATAGCAATCATCAAAGGCCAGATACATATATTCTCTGCAATTGTCCATTGACTGAAGCCTATTTATACTTTCAAATATAAAATCTCTATTCAGAGCAACTTTGCTCTGAAGAAACCAAATATGCAAAATTAAGATGTACTGCAAATCAAGCTCCAAAGGACATGAATCGAGAATTTGTTAGAAACTAACTTAAAATAGTGAAATAATGAAATGATTAATTTACCTCTCTTTCGATTAATGTAGTACCTACAAGTGTAGACAGCACACCTACTGCCCCAGAAATGTTAGCTACCACTACCAGCAGCATAAATACTGCAGGCGCAGTAAACCTAAAATTTTGATAGATCAAAAGACCAAACAATCACTGTGCCTCCAGCGACCAAAAATGATAGATTCTGGGTCAAGAGCCAAAGTCGAAGAACCTGGAGCCAAAAGATAAATATGTTAGCACCCTTTGAAATACGATAAAATAATTCAATGAAAAGCTAATGGAGTTTAAAGTAAATGATCTGCATATAAGTTAACCAGTCTACCCATTTTCCAATAAAGGGACCAAATAATGCTGTCGAAGAAGCCTCCACTACGCCATAAACGGCAGTGAATAGCAAAGAGTCTGGCCAAATATTAATCATGTACAAACCAACAGAAAATTCCCACATTCCGAAGAAGAAATAGGCAAAGTTCTCTTTATCAGACAATGAATTAAGTCATTTAGAAATTTAAACCAATTCAACTATGTTTATGGCAGAAAAACATATGCAAGTAAAAAAGGTGACTAGTGCCTAGAATAAGGTCCATTGTCTTAAGACATCTCATAATTCATAAATCAGAGTTGCACTATCCAAATGGATGATCCATTGTCTTAAAACAACTATAAATGAAATGTTCTCAGCAAAAGTATGTATGAATTCTCCAAATCAGACATCAGTAAGCCAATTCAATACTGTATTTCATAGTGTTATCTTATATCAGGACTCTACAGTCCACTCTTGCCCAACTTTAGATCCCTCGTCCTGGATGAGGCTGATGAGAGACCCAATATCTATTAGAATAGGATTGATGGGACCATGGAAGTTTTGCTGCTACCTCAGTTTCTTCCTGTAGTGGTTAAAAATTGACCCGCGGTAAGATGCTGACACGTGTTCAAGCAACCAAGTATATTTTAAAGTTTTCACAACTATCAACTACCTCTGTCATATCGGACCCACTCAAGAGCATCCACAGTTCTCAGAGTCACTCCAGGCCGAATCTAAATCAACCTCCAAAGCTTCGCATCTCGGATCAATCCCGGAGGCATCGCCTTACGGACTCACCGACAGTCTAACATCCCTGACTTCATTCGGAAATCTCCAGTAATAACCACCAAGATCTCCGTCTGCAATCACGCCGTCTCTCCTCTCACGTTGAAGATGTGTAACACTTATGCATTCAAGGCGGACAATTACGAGTAATGATGAAATTTCCTGCATGCAATCTCAATCATCACACCAGCAATCGTGACTGTTACAACAAATTTACACATGAAGATCATGCAGTTACACATATTTCGTCAGCGTCCCATTCGCCTGAGGGGGAAGAGTTCATTACAAACAGACTTTTTTCTCCAACAAAAAGAGGACTTTTGGGCCTTCTGTCTAATCCTAACTCAAAAAAATACCAATACATATCCTGTAAATCAGCGAGTTATACTGAATTTTCCTCCTTTCCATGATTTTTTCGGTTTGGGTTTCCACATAAAAATATCGTGTCTCCATCTATTGTCTGTGTAGCGTTTGTTATTTTGCACTCACATCTAAACATATATCGTCGTTTGTCATGTGGATCACCATCTGATCACTCACAGCGAAAAATCTCCGCCACAAAATGGTGCTTTCATTGAGATCTGAGTCTTTACACTCAAGATCTCTCCCCTAATAAAAAATTCAAAAAATCTTTCTCAAAAAGCCTCTTTTAAATCCACTATGGCCCCAAAAAAATGAGTCATCAACGGCGCAACTTCCAAAGGTAAGGCTGTCGGAACCGCTGGAGGCATAGCCCCACCACCATCTAACAATCAGCCTCATACCATCAAGAATACCGACTCATCCTCGCCTCAGGGAGCAGCCACCAGTGTCCAACCATCACAGCGGCACGAAGAACAGCTCCTACAGATGCTCGCTAACATGAAAGAGCAAATGAAGGTAAGCACAATCAGATCGCGATTGGGAGCAGATAGCTCTCGACTGCGAGAAGGCATTGAGGCAGCTTAACAACCAACTTCAGGCTCAAATCCTCGAGAATAAACATTCATCAACACAGTCAGAAAGAGAACTTGAAGTCGGTAGATCTCCCGACCTTCAAGTCCTCTATAAACTCAGACGGATCATGGAAGCCAGGCTGCAAGGTCACCCAACGCCTTCAGTTGCCAAAGTTTCTGACTCCCCCCTCTCCAAAAGACATCCTAGAATGCGAGTTCTCGAGGAAGTTTTTAACTTTAACCTTCGACCGCACTTCAAGATGAGCGACCCCGTCCAGCACATCAGGCATTTTCGAGATAAGATGGTGGTTTATTCCCTCATTGATCCACTCTTGTGCATCACCTTTCTCTCCAGTCTGAAAGGTGTGGTACCGGATTGGTTATACTCTCTGCCGCCTCGCTCTCTCTATAATTTCGAGGAGATAATCAAGTTGTTCCTCACTCAGTACGTCTCCCATCAGGGGCCAAGAAGAACAACCATCATCTCCACTTCGTCAAAATGAGGCTGAACAAAAGCCTCAAATCATACATCAGTTTCTTCCAAAGCCAACATGTCAAAGTCCCCAACTGCGATGAGAATGTCTCTGCACTCGCATTCATCAGTGAATTGCATGTTTCTCACCCCCTGTACAAGCATCTCCTTAAGCACAATGTCACTCGGATGAGCGAGGTCTTATCACGAGCTCAGCACTACATCCAGCTGGATGAAACAATGAAGATTTTCTTCAATCATACCTCGAAGCATGGTGATATCGGAGAAAAGTCAAAATCTCCGCACAAAGCCTCCGCTCACTCTCAAAATTGAAACGGGGGGGGGGGGGGGGGGGGGCGCAATATGCCTTCAAGAAATAGGTTATCTCTATCCTTCCATCAAATTCGCTCTGAACTTTCAATCCGATGAAACAACATTTCAAGCTCCACATCAATGAGGTTTTCAACACCTTCAAAGACCAGCCGTGGCACAGGCTCCCGAGACCAATCAAGTACGATCTCTTACTTCAGGAGCCGAAGAATATTGCTCTTATCATGATTACAAGAGACAACACCATGCATTGTTGGGCCCTCCAGAAGTACCTGGAAGAGCTCATCTAATAAGGTCTCATCAAAGAGTATATTCTCACTCTCGAAGCAGTCTCTGGATCCAAATAGCCCAATGCTTCACTGCCTATCCAGTCACAATACGTGATCACCCAATACAAAGTGATTGCATGATCTCACGTTTTTAAGAAACAGAGCAGTACTCTTATTCCTACCATTTTCTATATTCCAATTTCATATATTCCATCCCAATATTGAATAAAATGATATTCTTTGCTCCTAACCATTGCAGGCCTTTCAAGTTAAACATTCCGAAGATGCAATTTCTCCCACTCGAAACTACTCTATTGCTGGGATTTTCCATACTCAGAGTCAGTCCTTTTGCTGTTGGGAATTTTTTCACTCGGAGAACTGTATCTAGACGTTACGCTGGTGAAATTTTTCCCACTCGAAACAACTCGGCTGCTAGGATTTTTCCCACTCAGAGTCGGTCCTTCGCTATTGGGATTTCTCCCACTCAGAGGACTGTAGCTAAACATTCCGCTGATGAAATTTTTCCCACTCGAAACTACTCGCTGCTGGGATTTTCCCCATTCAGAGTTGGTCCTTCCGTTGCTGGGATTTCTCCCACCCAGAGGACTGTGTCTAGACATTCTGGTGATGGGATTTTCCTCACTCGAAACTACTTCTCTGCTGAGATTTTTCCCACCCGTAGTCGGTCCTTCTACTAATGGGATTTCCCTCACTCGGAGGACTGTAGCTAGACATTCTGCTGATAAGATTTCTCCCATTCAAAAGCGACTGTGAACTCGACTCCGCTGTTGGGATTTAACCCACTCGGAGGCCCAACTCTGTTATTGGGATTTTCTCACTCGGAGGTCCGGATCGCCACTTTGCTGCTTAGATTTTTCTCACTCGGAGTAGACAATGGGTGATACCCCACTTCAGGTCCTTACCGAGTTCACGACTCCGCTGATAGGATTTTTCTCATTCGGAAGCGATTATTAACCCGACTCTACTGCTGGGATTTCTTCCACTCAGAGGCACAGCTCTGCCGCTGGGATTTCCCCCACTTGGAGGTCCGGATCACTCACTCTGTTGCTGGAATTTTCTCTACTCATAGTTGACATCAATGGGGTGATACTCCCACTTCAGGCTTTTTTCCAATCTGTAACCAAAGTGCCTATGATTGCACAAGACACATAATATATATAAGGTTTTCTTATTTGGATTACTCCCTCAATGTATTAGTTTCATATGATTACAGGCTGGAGGAATCAAGGGTACCGGAGAAGGTACAATCACCCAGGTATTATCCGAACATCACCTTTGTGAGTGTGTGCATATGTTATTGATCTCAAGATGATATGGTTGTGTATGTCCAGCATATAATCGCGCGAGATGCATGATATATGCATGAGGGTTTGCTTGTTTGGATTATCCCCTCGACGTACTAGCTTCATGTAATTAAAAGCTGAGTATACAATCTTGTCGCTCCCAAACTATCTAATTTACGCCTTTCATTTTCTTATAATATTGCTTCAAACATTTAATTCGAGTAGCATCATCACTCCGCAGTTGGGATTTTTTTCCACTCGGAGTCCTTCCAAATTTCACACTCCGTTGCTAACCTTGCCCCCACTCAGAGGCCCAACTCTGCTATAGGAATTTTTCCGTCTCAGAGTCCTAAGGTCATAGCTCCGTTGATGGGTCATACCCCTACCCAGAAGCATACATGAATCCAACTTCACAGCTGGAATTTCCTCCTCTCGGAGGATAAAAATTTGCAGGTATCGCTGAGGAGACTACCCTTATTCGGAACACCACAAACCTACAAACCATCCACAGGCTAAGTCAAATATCTCAGAGTTAAAGACATGCACTCCGAGGAGACATAATCAATTTTAAATACAAATATTTATTTCAAATATTTCCATTCCGATTACATTACTTTAAATTTACTTGATTACATCTAACATGAGTAAAATGAGATTATGTCACATTTCTGTGTATACATTTTTGAAAATGAAACATAGATGATCTAGCTCCTATCCATCCAGTCCTATCAAATAGGTCTCCGATGCTGAAGCAAATAAAGATCTGCCTATCGGAAAATAGTTCACGGAGGCACAACCATATTGTTCACGCCACCTTCCAAGGGTCTCGAAAAAAGTTTCAAAAGGTTTCTTTACAAAAGTAAGAGATCCTTCAGATGAAAAATGTTCTCCTCTCCGTCTAGAACACGCCTCTTAGGAAGTCAAACGGACTCCGACAAGAGATAAAAGTCATCGGTGATATCACACCATCAACCATTTATTCTAAGGAAGAGGTCGGAGCTCCAGAAGAAGAGTGCTTCATCGGTTACAACCCGAGGAATACCCCATACTCCCCTCATGTTGCTCGCCACAGGGAGAGAGTCTCCAAGCGCGAAGTAGCAACCTTCGCCTAGAGTGAAGACTGCAAGAAATGAAAGACGGCGATAGAATCAGATTCACCTGCATGACTATCCGGGACAACTCTCACTCCTACCTCATACATGCCACCAAGAAAGAAGGACATCAAACCCCGAGCTCAGAGCTGGATTAATCCGATCAGAGATCAGACGATCAAACTAGGTCTAAGTGGAAGCCTTACCCATCCTTCTTAGTAGTAGAGCCTTGTCACGAAAACTGATATTTTGCGATAAGCTCATCACAAAGACTGATGTTTTGTGCCAACTAGACTTTCGAAGAGTAAGAGCCCAACTATCATTCCCACCATCTCCATCATCTCCCTCTCTTTCCTCCACCAAATAAAGAAGAAGAACGACATGGCAACCCATCAGAGCAAAGAGTTTGAAAATAAGGTTTTTTATTTTTTTCAGAGAAGAAGACAAATAATTTTCACTCTAGGGCTCCACCCTATTAATATATGGAGGAGGAGTCGAAACATCCCCAATTCAAATCTCTAATCTTCAAAAAATCGGTCCACATCCTAAGATCCTCAGTCAACCAAATCCGTAGGATATCAACCGCCTCTGCTACATGATCTCAGTCATTATAGCGCCAAAATTTGAAAAAACAACAATCACAGATTTTATGCCAATTCAATCAATAAACACGCCAGCTGTCATCCGGCCACGCAATCTCCAGGAAAAATCCCAAAGATTCGCATTAATGGACTAGATCCTCCCCCTCTCTAATTTTCAAAAGAATTTAAGACATTCAAATATCTCAACCAACTGTGTTCTTCTGCCTTTCCTCTTACAGGCTTCGACAAGTGAAAGAGCGGGGGACATATGTAGTGATCAAAAATTGACCCTCGGCAAGATGCTGACACGTGTCCCAGCATCAAGTATTTCTTTTGAAGTTTTCACAACTATCAACTACCTCTATCACATCAGACCCTTTCGAGACCATACACAGTTCCCAGAGTCACTCCACGCCGAATCTAAGCCAACCTCCAGAGCTTTGCCACCCAGAACCATCTCGGAGCAAACCTCCCGTCCCCTAGGCATCACCCTCCAGAGTCACCTACAGTCCAACATCTTTCACTTCACCCAAAAGTCCCCAGTAACAACCATCGAGATCTCCGTCTGCAACCACGCCACCTCTCCTCTCCCACGTTGAAGAGGTATAATGCCTATGTGTTCAAGGCAGATAATTATGGATAATGACAAAATTCACAGTATGCAATCTCAACCATCACGCCAGCAATCGCGACAGTTACTACAAATCTGACATGCAGATCATACAGTTACACATATCTCGACAGCAGAGAGTTCAGTACAAATAGACTTTCTTCTCCAACGAGAAGAGGACTTTTGGGCCTTTCGTCCAATCATAACTCAAAAAAATACTAAAACATGCATGTAATTCTTGTAAACCGACGCTTTATAGTGAATTTTTCTCCTTCTCCTCCCCGTGTTTTTTTCCCGATTTGGGTTTCTCCATAAAAATATCGTGTTTTCATCAATTGTCTATGCAGTGTTTGTTATTTTACACTTACCTTAAACACATACTCTCGTTTGTGATGTGGATCGACCGTCTGATCACTCACAGCGAAAAATCTCCATCACACTTTCTTAATCGGCTATTTAAGTATTTAGCTCCAATGTGCGACTAGGAAGTTTGAGGAATGGATCTTTTGAGTGGAACGTCCTCTAACCAGCATTCCAATTAGTATCTACTTACTGTCATCCTCAAAATGGAACAAACAGTACACTATGGAAGATATGACTACATTTGCCTGTAGTTCCTATTCCCATACTCTGTGCGCGTTGATCATGTCGTAAACCTCATAAGGAAAGGTACGGATATTTGCACCCGAAACTTTGATTAACACACCCACAAAAATTTGAAAATTTTTAATAGATTATTATAACCCTAAATAAAAAGACTAAAAGACCCTTAAAATTACTTAAAATTAAAAACTTGTACCTTCATATCGATTAATACGCCCACCAATGATTAAAATACCCACCATAGCTTAATCCCTTTTATTGATTAAGAAACCCACCAAATATTAAAAATCTTAAAGGGATTCGCATTGCCAGGCACGAAATTTGGAAATAAAGGCTTCATTTTTATTGTGGTTGTTGCCCCCATCATTCCCGATTGTTGTCAGGCAAGAAAATTTCTAAAATCCTTGTAAAGAAAAGGGATGCCCCTGCTCCTAATGCGCAGTACAAAGCATCAAACAAAACATTTATCATACAATATCACCAGCTTAACCTGCAAGTACATGACAATGCAGTAAAATATCAAATTTTGATAATCAACTCATCAAAACGACTCCAAGATGTCACCTTTGTCACACAGAGTCTTATATATAACCTAATTCTTACACAAAACAAAAAAATCGCAGCAACAATCAAAAAAACCCTCATCAAAATTAATCAAACGAGTGGATAATCTCATCACCTGGGAGTCCATGAGGGACTTGAGGCGGAGCATGGTGGCGAGGGCTTCCTCCTTCGGCGAGAAGAGAAACTGCTGGAAGCGGAGGGCCTTGCGCTCAACCGCCAGAATCCTTGCCGCCGACTCCTTCACCGTGTCGAGGATGATGTCAGCGTACGCCCGCTTCAGCGCTGCCATTTTCTGATGAGGTTTTATTGCTGTCGGCTCCTCTGCTGCAGTTGTGTTAATTCGAAATTTTTTTTAAAAGATTTTAGAAAAAAGGGTATTTGAGGAAAAATGGAGGGTTGCGTTCAGTTTTTTGAGTGTAAAAATCTAAATGGTGTGTTAATCAAAGTTGTGAGTGCAAATACCCGTGTCTCATAAAGAATCATCAATGGCCGATATAGTGGTAGATCCACTGAGAAAACTAGATTACTTGAGAAGACGAGAAAAGAGCAGTGGAACTGTCAGATTAGTATCTGAATGATTGAGGTTAGATTTGAAGAATAAATTAAAATTAAAAAATTAAATTAATCAACTCAAAACTAAATTAACCAACTCAAAAACTAATCTCAATAACCCAAAAGATAATCTGACGGCTCATGTGTTCCTTTCTCATCTTCTCACCTAACCGAACTTTCTCATCAGATCGCTACTATATCGGTAAAAGTTGCACCAGCACATGTTTACCTACTTGATTCATTTCTAATCAAATCCTTTGACGAGAAAGATTATATATGGAAACACCAAAATATTTATCTAGAATGAGTCCATTCTTTCGAAAATTGACTTCAAGTCCACCACCAAGGGATCAAAGCAACATAATGCTCCGCTACTAAATGGGCATGATCTCTCTGATATCTCCTCTGGCGTTAAGGTTGTGAGAACATAGCAGAGAATATTGTATCCTTCTTCTTTCACAATTACAATCATCTTTATGCCTCCAATCCAAATAACTAAACTTCACTACTAGGAGAGATAAGATTTCATGTGCTTTTGTTTTCTTGACTAATTATTAATGAAACACTGCTGGTGAAAACCCATCATTTTATTTAAAAATAGAGAAGGCAAAAAAAAAAACCAGAAAGATACAAGATTTCCACCCAACTCCTAAGTTTTCACCTTAAGGCGTCATTTGGCAAGTGGAGTTAACTCAAAATTTGAGCTAATTTCGGCTAACTCTCGCCAAAAGACAAATTTTTGGCTAAAATTACCAAATAATGATGAAAATAGATTTAACTCAAAATCACCTCGAAATTCACGCAATTCTCCAAAATTCAAAGAATTACTAATTCCACCGCAAGGCTGGATTAGCATCTCAACCCCACCCACCCACCCCCCCCCCCCCCCCCCAAAAAAAACCCCACCCCACCCCAACCAAACCAAAAAAATAATAATAATAAATCCCGGTAATTCTAGCTAAATCTAATTTCTACCTAAACATGATTGCTAATTCTTCTACAGTAAATATTTCAAAAATCTTAATTCTTGACTCCTAACTCCACTTGCCAATGAGGCCTAAGAGAGTTGGTTTCTTACAACAGCTATAAAGAAAATAACAATCGAGGCATTTTAGAAAGAGTGAAAAAATAACAATCAGAACGCGTGTTAGAATTTTGAGGGAAACCTAGGTGAATTTTAACTCTCACAAATTCCATAAGAAAATAACAATCGAGGCATTTTAGAAAGAGTGAAAAAATAACAACCAGAAAGCGTGTTAGAATTTTAAGGAAAATTTCAACTCTAACAAATTCCATGAGGTAGTTTTTGCTTTGAACATTGGCCTTCAACAATTGAAATAATTAGAACCATGCATTTTCTAAAACCACTTTATACAAAATGTCAAACACCCAGGGGCATGTTTGATTGCATTTAGAGTCTTGGAAAAACACTATTGAGAGAAAAAAAATCCACTATAAAAAGGGAGCGTAGTAGTTATTTTTATCATATTGAAAACTTCTCCTAAACTTTTTGGAGGACTAATCAAAATATGTCACCTCAGCAGTTTCAGAAAAAACATACTTTTCTCTCTTGATAGAAAGAAAACATTATAGAGATTTACCTAATGTCGAATGATTATCTACAGTGCTTTTCAATTGGGATGTTTCCTCCTGTCTCTCCCAAACTTATTGCCCATGCTTTCCAAAATCAAACTGAGTGCTTATCGTGAGGCTTTCCCGTGTATAGTCATCAATAATATCACCAATCAACTTTACAAATGATGCTCTAATGCAGGCACGCTAAAAAAAATCCAACCTAAAATCTAGCCCTCAAGAATAACATGTATCATTTTTCCAATGCTAGCTCTACAACAAAGAGTTGAATAATCAGTGAAAAAAAGAAATTCTCCAAAATTTAAGACTGAGGGTGAATGAGGCACTACCTTGCTCTCCATCTCGCAAGGAAGTGACTCATATTGCATGCGCCTAATAGGAAAGTAATTGAGAAGAGAGAATAAGACATAAGAGGCTGACTCATTTCTTCCCCCATAACTTCTTTTTCTCTTAAGCCATGTTCAGCCCTTGAACTTGTTGGTCACCGGTGTATTTCATGGCGTTTTAATAACAAAAAGAACAAAAAGGAATAGAAATGGTGATGAAATTGGTAACTATGGAGATACCAAAATTTTTATTATCAAGAAACCAGCTTCTCACTCATAACTTTTTTGAGAGACACGTCTCTGAAACAAAACCAAACAGAAGAAGGACGCGTGTCCTTAGTAATCGATTCAACCATGGGGATTGGGAAAACAGTGAGCTAATTTTGCAAGTTAAATAAATTGGGGGAGGAAGACAAAGAGATATGTATTAGGTAATCATTTGTTGGATTTCGAGATTTTAGATTGGATTTTTTTAAAAAAATCTCTCAAAAAATAATTAAATTTTAAAAATCGGTCTCTTTTAAATTAATTCTAAAAATTAATCTCTAATAAGTCACGTGACAGTTTCTTTTCTACTTCGTCTGGGATTAGCAACTTCAGAAGAAGCAAATTCTTTTTACTTGTAAATTGCTTTATCTGAAATTGATAACACAATTGATAATATATCTTCTCAATTACTCTTTCGCATTGCCAACAAACAATTGAAAACTTTTTTTACATATTTTTTTACAACTCTCATTTAGTCATAATGTCTACACGCTTACAACTTGCACATGCACACCACCAGGTAGGCTCCGGCTAACCGTTGGCTAGCTCTGAAAATATAGTGATCTTTAGACAAAACTGGAAAGAAAAAAAAAAACTGTTGCAAAAACAAGACACCGTAACAAGCTTATATAAAATTAGTAAAATAACGAAGATTTTAATGGTGGACCCAAACTCACACAAAACCCATAACCCGTACCCGCATATTGGACACAGACTCCAAAGGCATCTCTCGCCTCGGGATTACCTCCACAACTTTACTGCAATCTCAGATCAAATACATCAATCAGCCGCCGACACGTGTCATTCCTTCCCCTTGCCTCTCCCCTTCGGCCTTCCTTCTTCCTTTCGCTCTCTCGCTCCTAAAGTCAACAAAGATCTCTCTCTGAGAGAGAGAGAGAGACATGGGAAATACCCTGATCAGATTTTTATGCGGGAGCTGCCACAAGCCTTCATCATCTCCCCCCGACTCCCAATCTCTCGGCCACCACGGCGTCACCCCGGCCACCGTCGGCGTCTCCGCCCTCGCCCAAGATCTCCTCAATTTCGACGTCACATCTCAGGTACTCAGATTTGCCCCTTTCATCATCTTCTCGGTCAGCAATAATTCACAGGCAATTGAAGCACCCACCAATAATTGGGCATATTTCTCCGCAGGTTCCGGATGGATTGAGCCAGCACGTCGTCTCCTCCAAAAAGGCTCAAGCCAATTGGTACGCTCATTTTTGGGTTTTTAGATATATATCTCCTGAAATCTTTCTTATTTTGATATCAATTATTGCAATCAACATAGGTACAAAAAATTATTGGAAGCATGGAGAGAAGCCAAACCACCACCAAGAACAGCAGAAGAGGCCACCAGGCTTGTAGTCCAAACATTGAAGAGGCATCAGAAGGCAGACGTAGAGGTGCATACATATGCATAGTGCAAACATTAGAGAGAGAGAGAGAGAGAGAGAGAGAGAGACCCAGTCCAATTACTCACTAATTTTGTTTTCTTCAGGGCCTTTTGGCTTTCTATGGGCTGCCTGCTCCTCACGCCATCGGAGCTGGGGAAGTCTCGGGTGCAGCTGCACCAAGTAGCAGGCCTGAAGGTGTGAAGTATGAGCTGCACACGCTGCCGGTGAGAAAATCTCTTCTCCTTGAATAAGATTCAGACGAGAATTAGATCAGTGTGGTTGGTGATCTGAGACTTGTTATGTGATATAGGTCGATGTGAAAGCGATAGCAGACGGAGACACGGTCACCGTCTACGTCGACACCGCCGACCCGAGAGAGTCGTCCATTGTTCCGCGAGAAGTGCAGGAGGCAGCCATCGCGAGAGCCAAGGCTCGTGCGGTGAGGGATTACACGGAGGCAGATGCTCTTCACAAGACCATTGTTGCTGCAGGGTACAGGGTTATAAGTGGTCCAAATGGGGAGGAGACCCTTGCAAGAAAATACAGAATAAGATTGAGGTAAATGAGAGCCCACGAGCATTGCTTTGATTTCTTCTTATTGCTATGCATGTAACATTGAGGGAGTTTAAACAGGGGAATTGATGCACCTGAGAGTGCAATGCCATATGGGAAAGAGGCCAAAGAGGAGCTGGTGAAGCTTGTTCAGGGGAAGAGGCTCAAGGTTTATGTCTATGGCGACGATCGATATGGCCGCTGCGTTGGAGATATCCATTGCAATGGCATTTTTGTTCAGGTGAGTAGTAGCAAAATATTGGACCAACTGTTGAAATACTTGTGTCATGGTTGCTGATTCTCGATTGCTCATATAGGAGAAGATGCTGAAGAGCGGGTTTGCGTGGCATTACACCGCCTACGACCACCGCCCTGAGCTTGCGACGGTGAGTCTGACATGGCTGAGTGATTCATAGTTGGTGATGTTTATAGATAGTTTTTCATGTATGCGAATGGGTGCAGTGGGAGAAGGAAGCTCGTGCTGCTCGAGTAGGACTGTGGGCTTCGTCGAACCCTGAGAAGCCGTGGGAGTGGAGGAAAGATCGGCGAAATGGAGCCTGAGGAGCAGATCACCATCAACCTCAACCTGTACAGGATTGAGAGAAGCCAAGAAGCTAATGTTGTACACTAATGAGCGTGAAGCCCTGCTCCAAAATCAAGGACTAGGGCTAGAGATGCACAACGCTGAAGAGATTGTCGAACTAGTAATAAACTGCAAGGAAACATTTTAACAAGTATTTGCCTCTATAATATACCATGTGCCTACATTTCTCAGTTTGCTAAGATCAAAATTTCGGAAATTGGGTCTCATGAATTTTGTTAGAGCACATTCTGTCTGTTTTTCATTCAACAACTGAAAACTCATTCAGATTGCTACGTTAGTACCAAATCATTTCGCATCAAAGAAACATCACCGTAGAATCATATACAATGTTTCTGAATTCTCTCATCTGTTTCCATAAATAGATGGCTCACTAGCATAAGCAGATATAGAAGCATCAAAATAACAAATATCACGGTATACCTCCCGTATAAAAAAAAAAATGAAGCAGCGTTTTTATTAGAAGAAAGTTTGTCACTGAATTAAATCTGGCCAAGTCATATACTACAAAGGACAAATGCTCAACGGGCAGCAGATACGGAGACTCTCGAATGCACAAAATTCCAGTACTGGTAGATACACATGATGGATTGAAGAACAAAAAAAGGGAGGAAAAAGAAGAAGGCAGTGCAACTGTACAGCCACCAAAGTGATGTTGGCGATTCACCGAGAAAAACGAGAACTGCAAAAATCAATTCATTGCCCAAGTGAGATCATTCTGTAAGAATAATTTATATGCGAGTAACTAGATGAATCATTTGAAAATCTAAGATTGGTGACCCTTTTTAATTAAATACAACTACCTGCACAGGAGTACTACATCAGAATAAGAAACGAACTTGCCCAGAAATGGCACGATGAGATGGAAGTCAATATGTCCGGTCACGCAAGACACAAAACCAGTGTAAAGTTTCAAATGACAATATCATCAAATTCAAACCAATATGATGTTGTGCTCCTGTATGGGGCCGTTACAGTCCACAATGATCAGAGCAATCGATCAACAAGCAGTGCAGCCAATCATATGGGCAATTGAAAGAGCACGAAATACAAATAGCATGCCTCAAAAGGATTCAGCAGAAAGAGGAAAGCAACACTCCCAATGCTTAACCTTTGGTCTGCCACAGTATCAAGAAACAGATTGGTGGCTGTTGGAAGTAGTAGAAGTATATTATCCGGATGAGGACAAGGTTCCCCTTCAATCTCCCTCCACTCAAGTTGTTAGTACCACAAGCACGGATACCTAAACTAGGTCTGGTAAAAATTGTAGAATTCACAATTAATTTTGCACATTGTGACCAAACCAGGTAATATTTTTTGCTTTGCACAAATCACATCCATGGAAATCTTAGAAGGTTATTGAAAACCACCCAAATAACGGAGAGAAATATCAATATTGAGTGTTAACCAATCAAAGTATGAGGCAGCCATCTTATTTTAGAACTTTGTCAGTAAAAGAGGTTGACACTGTTTTTTCACATGGATGCACCAGCATACATAATCCCATTTATTGGGAGTTTTAGAGAATAATGAAGCTTTTCATGTCTTCATGACTGAAATACTAGGCAACTTGTTAAGGCAGACTTTTCTCCAAAATCTCAATGGCACTTCCCAAACAAACCATCTACTTGTGCATTTTAAACATATCATGCCTCACTTTGCATTTGCTTTCCCCAAAAAAAATGGCAAATAGCAATTCTAGTATTGAAAGATGGATAATGAAAATGTAGAAAATGCAATAAAGTAACAAAACAAAAGCAAAAAAATGCAACGATATGTTTCAAAAACAACTAACAAGCAATAATGCAACTAGTTAATATCTTAGACATGATAGAGCGAAGGGCCACAATAACTGATTTAAAAAGCGATCAAATGAGCATAGCACAACCAAGTATATGAGGCAACCATCTGACCTAAGAAGACTATTTCCTAAGAAGGGCTAAAAGTTTGCCTACCATGGTATGCACCAATACACGACAAAATTAGGCTAATTTTAAGGGTTGCCAATTCAAAGTATAAACGCTTGTATCTTCTTTCTCATCACTGGATGAGTCATTCTTAAGAAGGATGTGGCTTCTACTTCAGAATCCCTAAGAGTGCTATATTACTAAGTACCACTGTCTAACCATCTTGTTTATTCTTTTTCCAACATAAAGACTGCAAGGTTTCCTATCACTATTAATTATTTGGATAACATAAACTGATGAGACAAAAGCCAATAAGCAATGACTAGGTAACAGAAATATGCAGTTTTATAGTACATATTTAACATTTAACAACAGCACACATAAAAAAGATAATTGCAATAATTATTAGTGAGATAAACACATTACAATGTTAAAGATTTTAGTTTGCATAGAGACAATTTGAATATTTAAATAGCACCAAGATATTGTGCGCTATACAGCTTGAAGGGAAAAGGCAGTTAGCAAATAGTAAAACTTGTAACCCTTGATGCAGGCAAGATATCAAGAATATTTAAAGAAAAGTATGAGAGAGAGAGAGAGAGAGGTATAGCCCAGACTCACCCTACAGTTCTTTATAAACTCCAGTCAAACCAGACCATCAATTCTTGTCATCACTTGCTTCATCAGAATCTGAGTCACTAGCATTATAACCTAGAGGAAAAATGTAAACAAAACCACCAGTAAAATCAGAGGAGAAATACATGACAGCTCAAGAACACAAAGATTGCCTTGCTTAAGGGAAAAAAATACAAATTTTGCAAGTTCTGCTATTGAATCTGCTGGTAAATAAATCTGTGTTTCAGCTAACCTGGACGTTTGTCACTGACCTTCCATACTGAAGGTCGAAACTTTGAAGCTTTACTAATCCAAGCCTTCGCCTGAATATCAAAAAGGAAGAAAATCCCAACTCAAAACTAACAAAAATTCATTGGAGGAAACTGCAAAGAGTCATTAGGGAGCAAAAGGAGAAGCCACAAATATAAATATACCTAATAGTAATAAATAAACAACAAAACATAAATGTTTTAAGACCATACCCATCAAACACAAAAAAAAAAAAAAAAAAAATGAAAAAAAAAACGAAATGAAAAAAAATAGATACCAATAATATCCAACTATTCCTTCTACAGCCCCTATATTCTCTATAAACAGAGAGAGGGAACAAATTATTTATAAACAGAGATAAACAAGATCTGGGAAGAAAAATAGGACTGTACAATTCATCATAAAGGGAAAAACTGCCCGCCCTCCCTCCATTAACAAATATGAACAGAATCTGGAAGAAAAAAAATTTGAATATAGTATATACACTTCACAGAGGAAAAGAAAGCTCCCTTCGCCCTCCCTCCCAACCCTTCGTATTCATCTCCACCCTTATTAATTGGCCCCCTCTTCAATTGTATCCAGGAGGACCCTGCAAAAAAGACCTTTACAATGCTCTTCCTCCCTCTCTCCTTCCATTATCCCTGCATTATCATTTTTGTCCCCTCCCCTTCTTTTTCACTCTGTCCCTGTCGGCTCCTCCACATTGGTGTCGAGCATTATAAGATCTTGAAACAAAACAATACAAAGCTCGCAAAATTCTCCTATCTAGGGAAAATATATACGTACGTAACTTTTGTCTCCTCCCCTTCTTTTTCATCCTCTCTATCTTACCGCTTTTGGCCCCTTTGCATTTGTACCAACTAGTACCCAGCCCAACAGTGGAAGACCTTAAAAAAAACAATACAAAACTGCCAATTTTCTTCTCTATAGGCAGACTGCCAAATTTCTTCTCTATAGGCGGCGGGCGGGCATAGGAAAATACAATTTATCTATCTAGGCCAACAATACAAGACTGGCCAAGTTGTCATTGTTATACTAGAAAAGTCCAATCTATTAGTTATGGGTTATACATTTTTTTTAATTCATAAGCCCAAGATATCTAAAAAAGGATTCATAACACCAACCCCAAAAGTTTGGGATAAAAGTTTTGTTGTTGCTATTACTTATTTGTATCAGCCTGAGGACTCTGCAGGAACCGCCGAAAAAGAAATTTTAAATATGCACATGAGTAGATGTAGCCTTACTTTTGTTCGTGACTATGTATACTTGAGTACGTTGTAAGCCTACAACACATTTTTAGGGTCACCTGCACCGCACTCTCGCAGTATATCAAACAACAAATACTACTCATATTCTTTTTTAAGGACAACAACAATAAGACGCATTGTAGTACAACAACAGCAACAAAGCCTTTAACCGAAATCAATGTTGTGGAAAGCGAAAGCGGGGGCAAAGCAGTGGGCAGGGCTTAGGCTTTAGCGGCAAAAAGTGCAAGTTTTTTTAAGAATGAAAATAGTAAAAACAGAAAAAAAATCAAAAAAAAAATCAAAAATAAGAAAATTCATAACTAATAAAGAAAATAAGAAATCAACACTAAAATCGTAATTATAACAATAAGAATAAACATAACAAAGATACATGAAATGTGAAAAATCTTTAAAACCTAAAAGTGGGGTTACAGCATCTCAAAGTGGACATTGCGAAAGTGGGGGCTGAAACAGATTTTTGGCGGGCTTTTGGCAACAGTGGACGAAATCTTTTGTGTCGGGCATTACACAAATATTTTTTCCCATTTAGCTCCACTAGTAGAAACTTTGGGAGAGAACATCGAGCAAATACTAAAAAAGGAAACATTTGATTCTAAGAATCAATTTGGTTTTATGCCCGGTTAGTAAACTATAGAAGCTATATATTTTACTAAAGTGATTGATACAAAAGAACACTAGGAGAAGAAAAGAGATTTTCATATAGTTTTATTGATTTAAACAAAAGCTCATGGTAATGTCTCCCTAGAGAAGTGATGGGGTGGATTTTAGAAAAGAAACAAATATCACTAGGTATATTAATGTGATTAAAGGTATGCATGAAAGAGTAGTAACCAAGTTGAGAACAACTGTAGTGGAGATAAAGTCTTTCCCTATTACTATGGGCTTAGGGCAAGATCAATTTAAGTCTATCTCTTTGCAAGAGTGAGGGATGAGCTAACTAGGTATATCCAAGATGGTGTTTCTTGTGCATGTCATTTACTCATGATATAATGTTAGTTGATGAGACTAGAAAGGAGTGAGTTCTAGAGTAAAAAGGTGAAGAGAAAAACTTTGAAATCTAAAGGATTTAAAACTAGTAGGATGAAAACTGAATATAGGAATATACCTCTAGCAAAGTTGTGAGAAGGAATGAACAGATAACACTGGTTTATAGTCAATAAATACTTCGGCGTCCCCACTTTCCTATTTACGATCAATCAATCATCAATATAGAGAGATTGAGAAAGATTTGCTTCATGGGAATCAAAAGGGCATGGTTAAGGTGGAGAAGTGCTTCTGATCTTTTATATGATCATAGAATATCTATGAAATTGAAGAAAAAATTACATATAACTAAAAGACTTGTAATACTATGTAGGTCAAGATATTGGATGGTTACGAAACATGTCTAAAAAATGAGGGTAGCAAAAATGATCTACACTAAGAGATAGGATAGAAATGAGTGCATCCATAAGAAGTTAGAAGTTACTCCTAGTGAGGATAGGACGAGAGAAAATAAATACAGATGATTTGAAATGTGCAACCGAACATGTGCAACAGAGGACAACAAGTGTGACAATTACAAAAATATAAGAGCACAATTAATGGAGCAATGAGAATTAAAGAACTCCGAAATGAACTTGGATGGAGACAATTGAGAAGGATATAATGTGCTTCATTTAGCTGAGGATATGCCCTTTAACAAAGTCGAATGGAAGAAAAGGATTAATGTAGCTTACACCTAAAAATTTGGACAAAGACTTTGTTGTTGCTATTGTGACTCCGTGAAGTGACATTTCTTGTAATAAATTACCCAATTTGGTTGTCTCAGTCCATGTAGTTTAGGTCCACCCTAGATTTTGTAGAGATTCGAATAGGTTTTATACTTAACACAATCCTATCTTTTATCCAAACTTGGGACTGATAGTGAAAGAATAAGATACTGAGCACAATTATTCCAGGTAGAGGCATATGTAGGAAGTCAGAGTTCTCCCCGAGCCAAATTGGCTATTGATGTCAAGTGCAATGTTTAAATACTAATTTGATATTTCTTTTAATCCCTGTCAGTGCATCAAATATACTACAAAGGTTCAATTACAAAAGATCGTGTTGAAATTGAATAAAAGGATGGCAGGTTTTACCAGTAAATGGTGCATCAATGGTGCATCAGAAATTGGCATTTCCTCAGATCAACGTTTATAAAGCAATCTAGGCTGTATTGACAATAATCTATCAGAAATGCGCATGTCACCTTCTATCTGACTGATTAAAACAGAGAATAACTTCATCAAAGAAGTAGATTGGTAGAAAATACGTGGTTCAATAACTTTGAACAAACACATATTCAACTTCTACAAACCATCTCCACACAGACTAAATGCCACACAACGATTGTGGCAAGCATCAAACTATAAAACTCAGAATTACTTGATAAAAGAAATTCCTAGGGTTTCTAAAACCTTTTTAGGATAAGTTTTTGAACCTGATTATACTGTATAGATGAGAGTTAGATGTCTAACGCTTAAATTGTTCAGGTGATCTTCTATCTGACTGATTAAAATAAAGAATAACTTCATCAAAGACGTCGTTTGGCACAAAGTAGGTCATTCAATAACTTTTCAACAAATACAGATTAAACTTTTGCAAACCATGTCCACAAGAAGCCAAAATGCCACACAAAGATTTTGGCCAGCATCAAAACATAAAATTCGGAAATTACATGATAAAAGAAATTCCTCGAGTTGTTTAAAACCTTCTTAAGATAAGTTTTTGAATCTGCTATATAGATGAGAGTTAAATGCCTAAAACTTAGATTGTCGCCCTAACTTGAACCATGACTAACACAAGTCCACAAGGGAGTTCAAGTGTTCAACCTTTAATGAAGATAAGATGTATTGCCATCAATGTAAGTGCCGAACTCCAAAAAATATATTAAAGAAAAATGAAAGATTAATTTTTCCTCATTTTGACTATCGTCTAAAAAGGAATCAACTTGAAGGTCAATCAGAAGTTTTTGACAAATATTCCAATTCAAAGTTTGAAGCGAAAATACATTGATAATACACGTAAACCGCTTAAGGATGTTGCAATGCAAAACTTGACTATTCATATGAAAGTAAACAATGAGTATTGTACAGTGGATGATAATAGCCACTATGGCAGTTACCATCAACTAATAATGTTCTATGTCTACAGTAAATATTGTCTGCCATTATCTGCTGCTAAACCAGCAGAATCAGCTGGTTAGTACAGAACCTCTGGTTAAATAGAAAAACTTAGCAGCTTATTTGGCATGAAAGCCTTATCCAGAAATGAAGCCCTAATTATTTTAAATAGTATAGTTGGGTTCGGTTCCAGATCGTGGTTTCAAATATCGTCCATTCTTATATATTGACACTGACATTGACAATATCGGTACTAAAAGTCATTGGCCAATACCAACACCGGGATTTAAACCATGCTCCAATTCCACTCATTTTATTCCTCCTCTTAAACATCACAATTCCCTGTCCTTGTACTCTTGCAAGCTGCAATGCTGAGTTACATAAGCAACTTACAAAAATCTTACTCTCAACATGTATATAATAAAAGTTAGCGCGCTATTTAATGTTCTTGTTTTCCTAAAATTATGCTACAAATTTTCGTGATTTAGCTCAGAGCACCTGCAACAACCGTCAGGTATACATTGTCCATCTGACAACCTGATGACTATGTGGCTGTTAATGCTTTCTCAAAAGAGTCAAAACTTTTAGCACTAACCCCACAACATACATATGTACTGTAATTATCAATATTAGAGGCAACCAAAGAAGATTGCTCTCCTCATTCAATGAATCAATGTAAGGCAACGCTCATAAACTCGATAATGCACAGAATCTCGTTCATGCCGTGGCACAGGTGAATCAACTTAGCATAAAATGATGTCAAAATTCAAGTAAAGCACAAAATCCAGCAGTATGAATCTACTCCCAAGATGTAACATATTTTCAGTCTACTTATTAGAACAACTACCAAATAAGCCAAACGAAACCTATCAGTCTACCATTACTTAAACCAGACCTAAAGTAAACCTTGAACAACCACAAGATCCCAAATTAAAAAAAGGTCCCATTACCAAAAATTCCCAACAACACAAGAAAAGTTCTCGCTCTTCATGGACCAGCTGACTTCTCAATGCACTAAACAACATACAAATCCATCAAATCGACCAAGCCCCACACAAAATTAATCAAGAACCCATGAAAAAGATCTCACCTTTTGCTCGTTCCTCGAAACGCCATAGCCACTCTTATACATCTGACCGACCAAAACCTGCATCGACTGATCGCCGTTCCTCGCCTCCTTCAGCGTATCCTGAAACCACCTCTTCACGCAATCGGAGACGACCTCGGACAGCGGCACGCGCGCCTCGCGACCCCCCTCGTCCATGGCCGTTGCCAATCTGGGGGCCGATTTCGGTCTAGCTTGTTCGATTAAGTTGGGGGAAGCTAGGGTTTTCGATTGGGGCTTCGAGAGCTTGGCCGCTTTGGATCGTTCGGAGGCGAGGCGGGCGTAAGCTTCGATCTTGAAGGCGGGAGGGAGGCGTTTGCCCATAAAAGGGAGGGGCGGAGGAGCGAGAGCTATTTTGGCTATTGTTGAGGGGGTTATTTGAAAAGAAAAACAAATAATTTGAGAAGGGTTTTGAGATGGAGAAGAGAACAGGAGGCTTCTTGGTTCCGAAGGACATAAGTCCGTGGAGGTGGACTTTTAACTGATATTAACATTTTTATTAATTTTTCACATAAAAATAAAATAAAATTAATATTATTACTTTTTAGTCAGCTTCAGAATCACCCAACAGTTGACACTTTTTCACTCGGGGAAAAATTGACTTTAGGATGGCTGCCCAATTCACTGTATAATATTAATGATTTTATTATGCGATGATGCACACATAAATAGTGACTGTATAGCACCCAAAAATTTTATATAAGTAGGTCTTTCCTAATTCATTTCAATGTATACTTTAAAAATCAATAAGATTTCTCCTTCTACTATCTCTCTAGAATACTCTGTCTCTGTTATAGTTTCTCGAGTTTTAATATCAGTACGAGCGTTCTAATTTGTCGCCAACCTATACCTCTATCAGTTCAAGAAAAAAAAATTTTATCACAAACCTCTATCTCCATGAATTTAAGGTAAGAGTCTTGTCACGACTCTCTACTTCCATTAGCTCAAGAAAAAGTCATATCACAAATCTCAGTTTCCGCATCTATTATCTCAAGGTAGAAATGACAAGTTATTCTACTTATAATACTCGTATAACGTCGCTACTATACATAAAAGGAGGCTCTGCCTCCTATTTATAGTGATGTGATGTGATTTTAGATTATTTTATTCATTGTATTCATATAACACCGCTACTGTATATATAAAAGGAGGCCCTGTCGCTTATTTATAGCAAAGTGATGTGATTATGACAAGTTAACAATATTTCTTGTTATTATTTTTACTAACCTTTCAATTGATGCTTGCGTGGAATAAACCTCAAGTTATCAATATTGTATATTTTATTGCTCTGCTATTTATATCTGTATAAACACTCACTGAAAGATTTACCGAGTAGCGTAACGTGCCAATATTTATTTCAATATTTATTACTTTATTAATTATGCCTGCAAAACACACACCAAGTAGAGTGGTGTGCCTATATTATAACTCATAAATATGGATCTGTTTGGTTGTCGTAATTAATCGTAATTCATAAGTCGTAATTAGTAAACTCTTTTACCGTTGTAAATGAGTTACATGTATGTAAGTTTTACGGTGCTTAGTTAGTAATATAAAGTTGTAAGTAGAAAAGTGTATTGTGTTTTACGGTGTTTGGTTGTCATAATGTGTAAATCATGAGTGAAAAAGTTGATCACAAAATTAACTATTTGGTGATTTAAAAAATTTAAATATTGCAAATAAGTACTAAAAATATTAAATATTAAAAAACTTAATATTAATATAAAAAATTAATACAAATTTGCATGGCCGCAAAATTAACTGTAAGTGGGTGGTAATTGAGTTGCAAGCAAGTGGTAGTTGGGTTGCGTAAGTCTTTTACGAATTACGGTCCAAACAAACACCGTAGTTGTAATTGGGTTGTAAGAAATTTACGAATTACGCGATTTTACGCGAAACAAACAACTCCATAGGACCTTTTACTTTAATGTTTATTTTTTTTTCTTTTTGTTTATCTCTATTACGATTGAGATATAATTTTATTATTTTGTTGTAAAATCAAAATACTGTGATTCTAATTATTTGTATATTTTGTTATAGTTATCATCATATCAAATTTTGTAAAGCCTGAGTTAATTCTACTTGATATCACGGAAAAGAATTATATGTCATGGGTTATTGACATGGAGATGCATAACGAGTCAATGAGTCTCACTGAAAACATTAAAGAGATGAATTCTACGTCGTCACAAGATAAGACAAAAGTGACGATCTTTATTCGTAGACATCTTGATGAATATTTAGAATATCTCACAATAAAGACCCAAATGTCTTGTAAAAAAAATCTAAAAGAAAGATTGGATCATCAAAAGAAAGTTGTACTTTCTACCACACGTGATGAATAGAATGCTCTGCGCTTTCAAGACTTCAAAAAAATCAGCGATTATAACTCTGCAATGTTCAAAATAATATCCCAATTGAAATTCTTTGGGATGGATATCACATATGAAGAAATGCTGAAAAACTTACTCCACGTTTCATGCATCTAATATAACACTGCAATAGCAATATCGGTTGCGTGGTTTTAAGAAATATTCTGAGCTAATTTCATCTCTTCTTGTCGCATAGAAGTGTAGGTTCACCTAGAGGGGGGGTGAATAGGTGAAGGCTAATCTAATGGTCACTTAATGGCAAATTATGCAAGTAGTGCGGAAACTAAAAACAATTATGACCAAATAAAAACTTTTACACTATACACTATGTATAACACAAGAGTGTTGCCGAATTCCCCGTGAAGGGCTCTGGACAAACTCCTCTAGATTCCCCTTGAATGGGTTGAGGTGCCGCGTTGGCTCTCTTGGTTGAATACAAGTGTTAGCAAACAATCCCACGCAAGTATATTAATTAAGCACAAGGAATATATCAAGCATATAAAGATAGACAATAAAGCAAGCAAGATATAAAAGAGACAAAGTGAGAGAGAGTGAGCAATCGCAAACACAAGGGTATGTTTCGAGGTTCGAGCACACTTGCTCTACATCCCCGCCTTCGACACACGAAGGATTTCCACTATGCAAGATCCCAATGGATCTCTCCTCGGTGCCGCAACACCTACAAGCCCTCGGACTCCCTAGTCCCGTACACACCGCAAGCCCACCGGCTCGCCGAGTCCGCACCTCAAACAACCGAGTCCGCACCCGAACTCAAAACAACGACGAGCACACTTGCCTGTCTCCTCAAAGAACAAAGAAAAGATCTTTGGTGATCACAACACTTTGATCACCTAAAGCACTCTCACTACAACACACCTATAGGATGTATAATCAATGGTTGCTCAAGTGTGGTGTGAGAAAAACAAGGATGTGAAAGGTGGAGGAAAACTCAAAGACTTTCTTTTAAACACTCTTTATAAAAACTTCCCTTTAGATAGGAAATATTTGCTCTCTATTTTGTGGAGAAAACTCTTCTAAAAGTCTGGGAAAAACTGGCTCAAAGCTCTTCTAAAATCTTCTTACAAAACAATGATAAAACCCCCAAATTTATAGGCCAGAAAAATATAGCCGTTGGGATCTGTCAGTACTGCCGGTCGACCGCCAACGGTCGGATTTCTGACCGTTGGAGCCACGGTCGACCGGTGCGGTCGACCGAACTTTCCAGAGAGCACTGCTCTCTGGAGCGGTCGACCGGCACGGTCGACCGTCCACCAGTACACACAGGCGTGCACGTTTGTGCACGTCGGTCGACCGACCCGGTCGACCGACTTCAGGACTAGTCGACTATAAAGGTAGGCAAGTCGACTAGCTGAAGCCTGAAAACAGTTTTCTGGGATATAAAACATGGTCTTTTTGACTTAAATAAAATCCCATAAAATACATAAAAATCTACAAAAATAGTTTTAACCAATATACTTGATAAACAAACATGCTTGCACAAAATCAAGGCATGTTATAAAAGTTTGGACTATTTTTGTAATATGGAAATATTTGGCTCAAGATAAAAAAATGTTTTTCCAAAACAATATTTTCCAAAATATATTTTTCCAAGACATATTTTTTCAAATCTTCATCAAATACAAAAACAAGATATACTTTTAAGGCATAGTGTGTATGGATATGATCCACTACACAATCAAGATGAAATATCTATGTGTTTGACATTAAGCTCTAAATTAGGTTTTGGTTGAAACATATAACTTTGAATACTAAGAACCAAAACAATGTTTTTCCAAAAAAAGAAAATCTTTTCTAAATTTGAAAATTCTTTTATGAAAACAAACTAAATCAAGAGTGTGTGTGCATGGTATACTTGAGCAATCCACCAACTATCTATCCTTTACATTTTTAACTAAAACAAAAATAAAATCTTATACCTAGACACAAGTCTTGATCTTGAAGCCTTCCCTTGAAGTCTTCTCATCTTCTTGACTTGGTCCAAGCTTGATCCAAAAACTCCTTGGATCACACCGTGCTAGCTCCAATTCTTGACCTTTTTTCTTTGTTGAGCTATGCACCTACTAAGATCTTGATAATGAATCTGTCACTAATTAAATACAAGATCATTAGTAACCATAACTTCATGAGTTGATCATCATCAAAACTAGGGTGATAGGCCTTTGGGCCAACAAGAAGAATAATGAACTTTTGATAAAGAATCATCAGTGTCGTCCTACTGGTTCAGCAGCATTTCCAGAAACAAATGATGTATTTCTAAACATTATAAACGAGAATATAATCATGGTCATAACTGTGGACGTGGTCGTTGTCGTGGTCATAGACGTGGTCGAAGTGATTATTAAAACCATTCACAAAACAATGCGACTCACAATAAGTATCATATAGAAAGACATAATAATGGAAAAGATGTTCGTGAAAGTTCTCTCTGAAATTCTAAATATTTCTATTATAAATGTGGCTCCAAAGAGCACTGGTTCCGAGTGTATCAAACACTGGGGCACCTTTGTAAGCTTTACACGACATCCTTGAAAGGAAAAGAAAAGGAAGCGAATTTCACTGAACATGATGATCTTATGGATGATTCAACTCATCTTGATGCTTTAGATCTTTCTGATGATTCTGTTGATCTTTCTACCCATCGTGATTCTATAGATACCGGTGATAATCAGATATATGATTGTATTACCGTGCTTTACTATTTGTAATTGTCAAAATTATATTTAAATATAATATTTCATTTAATAATATGTTTAAAATTTTGTTCTCATCGAATTATTTATTTTACATGAAGGTTGATATGAATTATACTGATGATGAAGTCAAGTCAAAAACTGAAAATATTTGCATATCAGATAGCGGTACAACACACACTATTTTCAAACATAAAAAGTACTTCTCCGATTTAAAACCAATAAAGACAATTATCAATACAATATCAGGTCATGTAGACTTGATTAAAGGAACTGATAAAGCCAGCTTTATATTGCTAAATGGAACAATATTTTTCATATAAGACGATTTGTTTTCACCAAAATCCAAAAGAAATTTGTTGAGTTTTAATGATATATATCTTCATGGATATGATACTCAGTTTACAACTGAAGGAAATATGGAGTATATGTATCTTACTACTTATATATCAGGAAAGAAGTGCATATTAGAAAAACTATCAAAGCTTTCCTTAGGATTGCATTATACATATATATAAATGTGATCAAGTCACATATGGTAGTTAAAGTAGATATACACATTAACTTTGTGCAATGACCGTTTAGGTCATCATGGTTCAATAATAATGCGAAGAATTATTGAAAAATCACATGAACATACCTTGAAGAAAGATCTGAAACAAGATCCGCTCTGAAAGAATTACAAGAAATTCAAGAGATTCTGAAATACAGAATTGTTGTCTGAATCCGTGTCTTTCTAAGACATAAATTCTTCTCCCTTCCTCCTTTATATACAGTGAATAATCCCCCAAATTTAAGACAAATATTCTGCATAAAATTTGTCTTCGTCCAACTGTATTGAATTCCTTGTGAAGGTACCGATTAACTACGCTTCGATTGTACAATGATTTGGTAGTGCTATCCAAATATTGTGAAGAAGTATTGTATCTTGGGAGACCAGCGTCCAGTAACCCGTTAGCACCATAGCGGGGAACGTAATTGTCTTACGGAGGTACGCTACATGCGTATCTCACTCCAATTGCTGTAATTAAACTAACGTCTTTTTTACAGGGCTATACTGAAATATTTATGTTCATAAATATTACTGTATATAATATTGATTAGTTGTCAGATCTATTCTTACATCTAACAATCCCAAATAAATAACATGCATGCACATTGCACTCTAACTGCACGAATTAGAATTTACATGCGTATGCATGTCATGGTGGAATCCTCTCAATTTTTGCCGGGCTTAACATTAGATGTCCATATTGTATTGGGCTAGCTGGGCCATAACCGTCCAACTGCTAAATGGGCCAAGCCCCGAAGTGGAAACGAATTCCATTCACCTCTCCTGCACTGAGGACCAGAGACACTATACAGTGAACATTGCCGCTGCCGGTGAACCCAGTTACCCAGCGACGGCCCAGATCGAATATCCAAGATTCACCCTGCTCCGCTCGCGGGAGAAGAAGCACCGCGCCGGCCACCCCCCTCCCCTCTCTCTCCCCACCAATGGCGCTCCGATACCTAAAATCTCTCAACTCTCTCCGCCGCCCCTTCGCCGCTCACCTCAGGTACTCTCTCCCCCCCCGCTTCCTCTCCCTAGATCCCAACCCTCATCTGCAATCTCCGAGCAGTTCGTCCTCGACGAGCTCTCCGATCTCCTTTCCCTAAACCCTAACCCCCAAACCCCCTGCAACATCCCCAAACCCCCCTCAACAGCAACAACCCCCAATTAACAACAGCATAAGCGACCGCGTCCTCTCCTCCGCTGAGAAGCTGCGTGGCGTTTTTATTCTCGATCTCAAGGGGAGATCCGCCGTCGACGCTGCCCTAACCGCTGCCGGCGTCGATCTGACCGCCGAGGTCTTTTGGGACGTGGTCAACAGGGGCGATCTGAATGGGGACTCCATCGTTTCGTTCTTTGACTGGGCGGTCAAGCAGCCGAGATTAGAGAAATGCGTTGAGAATTATAATGTGATCGTGAAGGCTCTAGGAAGGAGGAAATTTTTTAGGGTCATGGAAGAATTCCTTCGGGTTAGGATGAGGAAGGATGGGATAAACCCTAGTTTGGAAACCCTAGAGATTGTGATGGATAGCTTTGTTAGGGCCCGACGGGTTTTGAAGGCGGTTGAGTTGTTTAGGAGACTGGAAGAGGTTGGGTTTAGCTGTGACATTGATTCGTTTAATGTGCTGTTGAGGTGTTTGTGTCGCCGGTCTCATGTTAGAGTTGCGAATTCGTTGTTTAATTCCATGAGAGGGAAGTTTCCGTTTGATAGTGCGAGTTATAATGAGATTATTGGTGGATGGGCGAAATTTGGTCGAATTGATAAAGTGGAGAGCTTTTTGGAGATGATGAGGGCTGATGGATTGAGCCCTGATCAACTTACATTTGCTTACAGGATTGAGGCATTGGGACGAGCTGGCAGGGTCACCGACGCCCTTGATATATTTGAGAGAATGGAGGAAATGGGATCTTGCCCAAATACTGTAACATATAATACAATGATTTCAAATTACATTTCTGTAGGAGATTTAGAGGAAGCTATTAAATACTATAAGGGTATGTTTGAAAAGAATTGTTTGCCGGATATTGAGACATATGACAAATTGATTAGTGCATTGTTGAAAGTAAGAAGAGTGGCAGATGCTCTTGAACTATTTGATGAGATGTTTATTCGGGGAGTTTTTCCTAGTACCGGGATGATAACTTCTTTCCTTGAGCCTTTGTGTAGCTTTGGGCCGCCTCATGCTGCTATGATAGTTTACAAAAAGAGTAGTAAGGAAGGATGTAGATTATCTTTGAAAGCTTATAAACTTTTGCTAATGAGACTTTCAAGGTTCGGTAAATCTGGGATGGTGTTGAAAATTTGGGAGGAGATGCAAGAGTGTGGTTATAATTCTGATAAAGAGGTCTATGAGTATATTGTCAATGGGCTTTGCAATATTGGGCAAGTTGACAATGCTGTACTTGTTGTCGAAGAGGCATTGCGAAAAGGCTTTTGTCTCGGGAAGGTTGTCTATAGCAAGTTGAACAATAAATTGGTGGAGATGAATAAAGTCGAGACTGCATATAAGCTCTTTTTGAAGGTTAAAAGTGTACGTGTCACTGTTAATTCTCAGAGGTTTTGGCGCGGTAGTGGCTGGCATTTTTAATTTTCATTTCTACCAATTTCGTATAGCGGTAAGTTATGTAAATGACCTTGCTTGATACACTTAGAAACTGATATCTTTTGACGCCATCTTAAATAACAATTTGTTTGCATCTGTTAAAAGCTCTCTTGCTATGTTCGTTTTTATTTCCTTTCCAATGATGGTATTTGTCATTAATTAAATATATATCATATGCAAATGCTATTCTTTTCTAATTTAATTAAATTGTTGCAGATACAGCCTGTTTGACTGATGCATGAGTAAGAGTAGGGCCCATTTGTGATATAATTTCATTTCAGCTGGTATAAAATGCCTCAAGCTGCTCGTCCAAATTGCAAATACAATTATAGTCATCATGACCAGAAAGAACTGTCTCAAGCAATCAATATTCATGATATTTCCGTTGCAAAGAGCCGGGTGCTGTTTCTTTTATCATACTTTGGCACCCTCTTGTTTGTAGCAAGTTCCTATTATTTTTACTAGTGAAGGTCTGTTGTTCTCATTCTCTGTTGCACTTTTTATTTCATTGTGTTCATATTAGAACTTTCTTTTGGCTCTTTCCTTTCTCAGACTGTTTAGCTCTGTACAAATAGGCCTATAATAGGTGGTGTAGATGTAGATGACTAATAAGTTTCAGAATGTGTAGAAATACTCTTACTTTTTAACCACTCTGTTGCTTTTCTTGTTGTGATGTTAATTTTGTTCTATCATTTGCATTTCCCAGGAAAAATTACATACTGGTTCTAGTTGGAGCATCTTTGTGGTTATTATCTTTGCTAAATTCTTGCAGTACAAGCCTGTTCAGAAAGGTGAGCTATCTAAAGATCTTACTCATGGATGCTTTGAAGTGCACAATAAACTTAATGAGTATACTTGATAGAAGTGAATGTTCCAGGTGCATAGTATGAAGTGGTTTGCTGTTTTCTGCTATCACCAATTAACTTGATTTTGATTAAACCTAGTTAATTAAGTAACGAGTTAAGCATGCGTTCAAATTCTTCTGTATCGAAATTTTGTTTATTGCACAAGCAATGACTGGTAACTGTATTGCCTTTTGGTTATTAGATATACGGCACTGTTACCCCATGCATAACTTGAAGAAAAGATAATCACAACGAAACAAATTTTGGACACATGGTCAACAGCTTGGAGGTTGTAGCACATCATCCATTAATCATTTTATGAGATCAACTGAGGATCAGTGGGCCAAGTTTAATCTTTAAATATGTCAACAGTGAAGGTGCAAAATGAGGTAACCTTGAAACACAATTTAATGTGCCGCCACAGAAAGCTACATGGAACTGAAATTTTAAGAAGGGAAACAATATGTAGCACCTTCTCTCTTTCTTTAAAAAAAAAACATGTAGAAACCACAGTAAGCCATATTTTCCATTTTGGCCAGAGAGCTCCTAAAGTGCGAATGATTATATAAAATGTCAATCATTGAGGAAGATGCTATAAACAACCTATGATGGAAGTTCAGTATTTGAGTTTAGTCATACTGAAATAAGGAAGCAAACAAAATTAACTAAAAGTGCAATTGGCTGAGAGGTGTAGGTGATGGTAATCTGCGCTGGTCTTGGTCATACTTCGCACATGGGTTAGCATCTAAAAATCAGTATTGCATATAAGAAGTGTTAGTCATGTGCTTCTCACATGAAGATTCTAAGCTACTTGATTCACTGGTCGTACTTCTTATGTGAAGATTCCAAGATTATTGTAACGTCTTCATGACTTTGTTTTCTATTTTCTGTGATTTTTTATTCAGTACTTTGCAAGACAGAATCTGCATGTTTATTTCATTCGTAGATCTGGAGGAGACAAGGATTAGGGGGCAGTGGGGCACTGAATTTCTGTCTCTGAATTCCTGTCTCTGAATTCAGTTTTCATTCATTGATCCATCAGAGCTTGAATTATCAGACCTTAAAATAAGCTTTTACAATTAACAACCATAGATAGAAATGAAAAATCAAATAAAGGAATCAGATAATGTCATTTGAACTTCCCCCCCTCTCTATTTCCTCTGGAATTTGCTTCAAATTTATGTTGGGAAATCTAGTTTTTCAACTATGTGGACTCGATGTTGTTTAAGGTGACTCGAAGCGCGCCCTTGAGGCACACGCGACGCGATGTGCATCACTGCGCCTTGTAGCGCCGGTGCGACGCGGCATGCGCCCGGTTGCACTACGTGCGCGCACCTTGTGAGACGCAAGGCGTTGCGAGGCGGGCACCTTACCTATTAAGGGTTAGGAATGTGCAAGTGGGTTGCGACCCACTAAAGCAGCGGGTTAGCCCGCTTTCTTAACTAAACAAAAAGAGGAAAAATAAACAAATAAAGCATGATCCCTCCCCCCAAGACAACATCGAAGAAAAAATCCCTAATTCTTATCTAAGAGGTCTTCCTTTGAAGAGAGATTCTGGCGATGATGAGCAATTTCCGGCTACTTGGAGGCTTGGGTTTCTCCGGCACGGTTCCTTTCCTATAGTAAGTACAAAATTTTGGTTTTTAACAAATTATGTAGTTTTTTTGTTCTTCCTCCTCCGTTGCTTCTTTTGCTACTCCACCTGCTTCTTTTGCTACTCATTTGTTCCTATTGCTTCTTCTCCTTTTCTTCTGCTAGTGCTATTGCGTCTACTTCTATTCTTATACTGCTACTGCTTCTTACTGTTGTTGCATTCCTCCTATTCTTCTACCATTGCTGCTTTTTTTCTGTTGCTGCTGCTATTGCTAATTGTTGTTGCTTCTGCCTTTTCTGCTGCTGCACAGTGATCTTGTTTTATTAATGTCCTTAATTGTTAACTTGTTATTTGTTGTGTATCTTGTGATTTTACCTTTCATTTCATAATCTTTTAAACTTAAAAAATGTAACAGTTGCGCCTTATTGAAATGAGGTGATGCGTTGCGCTTGCGCCTTAACAACATTGTGTGGACCTCTTTTTCATTATCTGGTGATGTTTTCTAAACTACTTTGTATCCTTTGTGATCTGTAAACAGGAGCCTTAATTTAACCAAGCTACTTAACAAATAAGAATTTTTCTCTAGTTAAACTCCATGCTTGCTCCTAGGAACAGGACAAATCCCATTTCATCTGAACCATTTCTAATCCTAATCTCAAATTTCTATTTTGAATAAAGGCTGAAAAAAAGAAAGAAATAATAAGTTGAGTAGATTGCAAAAAGACGCATAATGAAATTTAATTCGTACTCAATTCATGCTTGAATTAGTAGTGTTGTGGGGTTTTAAGCATCACCTTTTCCAAAAGGTGTCATTTTAAAATCTACTTATGTTCTTCACATCTACTGATACACACACATATATACATATAGGAAAGGGTGCCTAGGATAACTCCTTTGGCAACTTTTATAAGGAATCGACATAAAATAACATAGATTTCATGGATGTTGAAGTCTATTCATCTCTAACTCATTATTCATTAGATCTCTTTGTGGTCTTCCATGTCCTAAAGCATTCATCGAAGAGATCATATGATTTGATTATCTCTAGCTCATTATTCATGTGGTCTTATTTGTTCTACATTGAAAACCATTATTTAGAAACTACTCATTCAGATTTAAAGGTCTTCTGAGGGCCGAAATAGTGAGTTGGTTAGTTTAACAGTGTGTAGAATATTTGAAATCTAAAAAAATTAGTGTGGAGGGTTTTTAAGTGTTTAGATCATGATGAAATAGTCAAATCGAGAATTTGTATGTCTAAAGACGTAGATCTAAGCAATATGTTATTTTCGGCCGTCCATTTTGCACCTACTTGATGGATGAGCAACAATTATTTAAAATACATGGTTTTTGATTTTTAGTTATTTGAAATATGTAGATCAACTTCAACGGAGTGGATCTTGCATTCGGATGTCATAGGGTTGTATTTGAGTGGGAAGGATTCGATGAATCCTTCCGGAATGACACAAGTCTATCTCTCTCTCTTTATATATATATATATATATGTATATATGTATGTATGTATATATTTGACCCAAACTCGCAAAACGTGTAGGGTTCGCGTCGGGTAATCAGATCGGGTTATCTGGTTGGATCATAATTGCCACTTCTAGGTATAGGTAGAGTGGTTAGGGGCTTGTTAAATTTTTAATTAGTTCAGTCACATATTCAATTCCTTCCTAAATTATTTAATTTTGAAAAAGTTAAATTAACCATATTTGACTAAAATCTAATATGCTTGACAATTGAGTTAGTGGGGGGGGGGGGGGTGGTGGTGTTCAGTTGACCTGATTATTAGGTGGGTAGAGTTAAGATCTTGCCTTGATTGTTGTTTGGGTCAATGTTGATCGGAGTTAAGATTTTGCCTTGATTGTTCGGGTCAACATTGATCGGACTTGAACCCACCTGATCGCCACCCCTACCTAGAGATTCCAAATGTTTTTTCTTTTTATGTTGGGGCTTTCTATGAGTTCATCACATGCATCATAAAGCAATGACATGTGCATCATTAAAAAGCAGACGATGGAAAAGTTTTTGATTTCTTTTTTAAGGATTAAAATGTAAAGTTTTATGTTGAGGCCATATATAAGAATACATCTATATGGTTACTATGAGATAGAAATATTAGAATGGACTACTATATATTAATATATAACGGAATCTAAACTGACATTGATCGGGGATATGGTTATTGCTAATATAGCACATGAGATGGTGATGGGGACATCACTCCAGGATTTTGAGTCTACACTAGGATGCATTCGTCGACGCTGTCACTTACTGCCCTCTTGTTCGAAAATGCGTCATGATCCTAGATCCGAGCCTGGATTTCGAGCTTGTTCTCTTGAGTCTTGACCTTGCCAACAACAAAACCCTGATCCCAACCACGACTCCAGATCTCAATTTCATCCTAACGTTTGGTCGCCAGCCACAACTTCCTCGACAACAACTTGAACTTCACCAATCTCTACGTCCCTCCCAATGACAAATGCGAGCGCAACCTGCTTCAAATCTGTTTCGGTTTTGAGTTCGCAACCCGAGCCAGCTCAATCCTTCGAGAAATGTTACAGGATTCTACATGTGGGCGTGAACGAGAAATGTTACAGGATTCTACATGTGGGCGTGAACTACTCACCCCTCAAGTGAAGTCTGCCTTGAGCTGAATTTTCAATTGCTCAATTGTTTGCAAATATTATTGGAGTGCAATAGTTTGTTAGCGATATTGTGATTTGCTTCTCTCTAGTGGTTTGCATCATTATTTACTATTTTTCATCATTTTAGAATTGCATTTTCTTACATTTAGAAATTGAGCCTTTTAGGAGATTATTAATTTTCATCATTTAGTGCATGTATCTAGTTTTGTTTGAATCTAAGATTTTACATTACATCCGCTTGTTTGTTTGATTTTGCATGTGTCTTAGTCTCTTAGATTGGTGCATGTTTCGTAACGAAAAGTCGTATTTATGAATAAATCAAGATAACAAACAAACTGACAGGTCAGCTAAGCTTGATCATATGCTTAGAAAAATTTAGGATCCAAATTCACAGTTAGAGAAATAGAATCACAAAACGCAAAAGCGTGAGAGGGCCCTAGAGATTATGAATGTCATGATGGCTATAAGACTTGTACTAGAGATGACTATGAAAATAACCATGCTTATGATTGGCGTGTTGCTAAGAAAGAGGAAATAACGCGTAAGTTTAGGTTAGAAGATCTAAAATTTGATGGTTATCCTGATCTTCATGTCTTTAGTGATTGGCTAGCCGATATGGAGTGTTTCTTTGACTGTTATGAAATGTTTGTTGTGGGTAAGATTCAATTTGATAGGATGAGTTTAGTAGGGCTAGCCAGAATTTATTGGACTTCGATAGGGATGGCACATGAGAGACAACATAAGAACCTTATAGAGTCGTGGGAAGAGATGAAGGACAAGCTTAAAGATAAGTACTTCACCGAATTTTATAGGAATCATCTTTGGATAAGTTACATAACCTCTGTCAGGGTGATATGTCTATTCGGAGCTACATAGTTAGATTTAATGACTTAACCCTAAGTTGTGAGTGAGAGAGGGCCATTACCAGACCATATCTAGGTTTTGGTTAGGTTTGAGGTCTGACATACAACGTGCTAAGCTCACTAGCTTCTACCTTGTGGACTTCGTTAAAGAGGCTTTTCATTTAGCTTTAGAGTTAGAATTATCTTTTAAAGGGATATTCATTTTCAAAGCCAGGGAGGAGTGTTTTAAGTGTGAGGGATATAAACGCTATGATTACTAATGCCCCTCGAAGAATCGACATGTTAATATTGTGCTTAGTGATGATATTGGCGAATCGAAGGTTGTTGTAGATGTCTATGTTCCTTTCGAGATTAATGATACATTAGTTGATTACAGTACACCGATTCTTAATTAAGGAAGAAGCACTTTGAATCTTCTTGAACCCTGAATAATACTTAAACACTTGAACATGATTAGTACTAAATAACTACATAGGTTTTATTATCATCAAAATAAGAAACCGGTGATTGCAACCTTGGGCCAACAGTTAGGACTGGAGCAGAGGTCACTCTAGTTTTAACTTCAAGAAAACTCTTTTCTTGTTCTTCTCTCCACACTAACTTCTTATTCTTTCTAGTTAATTGAGTCAGTGGTGCCACGATTCGGGAGAATCCTTTCACAAATCTTCTGTAGTGTCCGACTAACCCTAGGAAACTTCGAACTTTCGTAACAGTTATGAGCCTAGGCCAATCTTTGACTGCTTCGATCTTTCTCGGATCTACTGAAATTTCCTCCTTGGATATGACATGGCCAAAAAATCCTACTTGTTCACATTTTTTCAATTTAGCATGTATGCTTCTTTATCAAGATTGGAGGACAGTCTAAGATGATTCTCATGTTCTTTATTTCTTGAATAAATTAAAATATCATCAATGAATACCACTACAAACTGATCAAGTTATGGCTGAAATACCCAATTCATTAAGTCCATAAATGCTGCTGCGGTATTAGTAAGTTCAAATGGGATAACTAAGAATTCGAGATGTCCATATCTGGTTCTGAAGACTATCTAGACACATCTTCTGGCTTGACTTTAATTGATGATATACTGGCCTAAGGTCTATTTTAGAAAACACACATGACCCTTGCAGTTGATCAAATAAATCATCGATCCTAGAAAGTGGATACCGATTTTTGATAGTGACCTTATTCAACTCCCTGTAATCAATACATAATCTCATGCTTCCATCATTCTTCTTAACAAATAATACTGGTGCTCCCCAGGGTGATATACTTGGTCGGATAAATCTTTTATCCAACAAATCCTATAATTGAATCTAAAGTTTTTTTATTTCTGCAGGAACCATACGATATGGTGCCTTTGATATCGGGACAGTACCCGGTAACAATTATAAGCAAACTCTACTTCTCGATCTAGGGGTAATCTCGATAAATCTTCAGGGAATACATCCGGATACTCATTTACAACAGGAATAATCTCAATTTTGATATCAGTTCCTTTAGTTCTATGACTGAGGCCAGAAATCCTCGACATCCTTGTCTTATCAACTTTGTAGCTCTTACAATCGATATGATAGGTATTTCATGATTGGCTTTTATCCCTTAAAAAATGAACTCCAGGATTCCTTTCATTTTAAAGATGATTTTTCCCTATTACAATCCACATGTGCATCATAAGCGGACAACCAATCCATTCCCAGTATGACATCAAACTCCATCTCGCCCAACTTAATCAAATCAATAAATGTTTTTGTTTCCCCAATTAACACTTAACAGTTTTCATATTTAGTGCTAGCTGCCATCTTTACCCCTATAGGTGTGGACATAACCAACTGAAATCCTAGGGCTTCGGGTGTTTGATTCAGTTTACATGCAAAAGCACTAGATATGAATGAGTGAGTAGCTCCCGGATCAAATAATACACGAGCGATGTGCCCTGATATAGAGTTCATATGTTCAACTATTGCATTCGATGCCATTGCTTCTTGATGGGGCAACACAAATGCTCTTCCTTGAGCTCATGCTGTTGTACAGATGATTGGGTTACTGTAGGCCGCGATGCATTACTAGGTTGCTGGAAATTGCTGACTAGTCCTCCAGAAGGGTTTGTTCTCATGCCGACCTCCTATTCCCTTTATTCAACACTTGACTTCCATGTACTATTGAACAATTCTTCTTTAAATACCCCTTTCCTCCAAAGTTATAACAAGTCCTCTCTTGGATACAATTTTCAAAATGATTCACCTTACACTTCTGACACAAAGAAGCCTCAGTGATCCTGTGGTGAGACGAAGGTGTGGTCGGAGTTCTCTGAAAATTGTCCCTGGTTCTCAACCATGATCCTCCGCCCCTGATGCATCTTCCCTTTTGTGTGTGTGTTGCATTAAACCCAGATCCCCTATTGGTAGCAGATCCTGACACCAAATCCCGATGGTCCCTGGCATCGAGGACGCTTTGAAGTATTTTCATCATTTACCTAATTTTCATGTTTCCCTTGCATATCCATTTCTACCTCGAGAGTGGTCTCTAGAGTATCGATGTACACTTGTAGTAAAGGGAATCAATTTACTTCTTATTTTCTGCTTTAGACCTCTCACAAATCTCACCCTTTCTTCTTCATCCTTTACTAATCCCCCGGCATATCTGGACAACTGCGTAAACTTGGCGTCATACTTAGTCACAGTCATCTGGCCTTGTTTCAGTTCTTGGAATTCTGGGGCCAACTTGTCTCTAGCCACCCTTGGAATGTAGAATTTTCAGGTAATCTCCTTTCTAGAAATTTCTACACCTCTACTCACCATTTCCCACCAATGCTCTGCCTCTTTTTGAAGCATAAAGGTTGAGAAAGATACTTTCTAGTCTTCTGTGCATCTCATTACTTTTAGTATTTTCTCTGTCTGGCGAAGCCATTCTTCGGCTTGCAATGGATCTGCATCTCCTTTAAATACCGGTGGATTCAGTTTTTGAAACTGCTCCAAAGCTCGTTAGGAATTATTAGCCTTAGTCACCAATTGGGTCAGCCAATTCGACATGGTTTCTGGGACTCTTCGATTACCTTCCACCAATACTTTCGAGCCTTCATGAATGCTTGTGGGGTGAATACTCCCCATCGCACTGTAATGTGAGGCATTATATTCTGACGGTTCCTCAGGTGGCGGTTAATTCAAATCCATATGTTTCTCCTATAAGATAATGTTAATCTCATTATATAATTTATATATAGGAAGACAATCATAATAAGGTTCTTCAATCTCACGCAATCATTTAATATTCGAATTCTAAAGGACAACATGCATAATTCATTCATAAGCAAGCAATCTTTTTATGTACATTATCCCAAAATGGATACAAAGGTATTACATTGGTATATCTTCCCTTTATATGCCCAAACTAGCCCATATACATACATACCAGATGTGATAGGAGTATACACAACAAAAGCTCCTAAGATGTCCACCTACTAATGCACTAGGGATATGTACATACCAAAAGTAATTGCTTATTAGGTTATCAATCAGGGGGCAAGGCTATCGTCACTCGAATCCCCAGTGCTACTGCTATTGTCCTCACTAGAGCCTATACTCTCCTCAGAATCTTCTCCTGGCAGCTTGTCTCCCTCCCAACCCAGTCGTCCAGATCATCATATAAGTCTATATTATGTACCCAGCTAGCATCCCATAGCATACCTCTGAAAGTAAACTCTCTCTAGTATCCTCCCTTAATGCACCTGTATCCTCCGTCTCCCCTCCATCGAAAGGATCCCCTACCATGCTCTCGGTATCGCTGATAATCAGGTCAGGCTCATTAGATGCCCGACACTCAATCTCCTCATGTTCTACCTGTATTGGAGTTAGAAAATATGATCTCAGAGTCGGTCTCATCAGTCATATAGTTCTAATCCATGGATTCTGCCATCCAGCTCGTGCTCAAACTCTCTGAGCTGGATATCGGCCAATGTAAGTCAGAATCTCCCATCTACATGTAAACAAAAAGTCATATCAATCTCGACCCACATAGAATGATCCTAACATGCTATTATTATTATACGACAAGAAAGGAAGCAATATATACACACACACTAACACTTTATTCTACAATTCATTAATTTCCTATTTTATGGCTACATTCTAAGTGTAGGTCTCGTGTTTCAGAATAACTTAGATTCAATAGATAATTCAATTGTTCCCTCGTTTCAGTACTACTGTTAGTTATTACCCAGAGCCTGCACCCTCAGTCAACTCACCTGAATCGAGACGTGCATGCATCCTGATTCTGATGGAAGGAAAAAATCAATTATCGCTCGACTCCAGGTTAATCCGTTACATGAACCCGCTACCCTACTAGAATCATTCGAAATCAATCATATAGACAATACACATACATGCATATCACCTAACAACCACTAGTGCCTCTTAATGTTCTACTAAGGCTACTTCTTCTACCTGTAACCTTTGCTCTGATACTGTCTGTAACGGTCCTAGTCTTTAATTTTCTTAATTATCACAATCATCATTATTTATTATTAATTATACAGAAATTCTCAAAATTTCGGCAGCATCTCCTTTAAACATGGAGCCCATCACAATACAATAATTCAATTTCGGCTAACATCAGCCTACTTATAGATTCACAATATCTCACACAATATATATATATATATATATATATATATATATATATATATATATATATAGAGGAATCTGTACCTCAGCCTGCGGGCTGAGAGAGTTTCTCAGCCTGCGGGACGTGGCTGAATATAGGCCACACATCGGTCGCAGAGTGTGGGCGCCACAAAAAATCAAAAAATCCCGCCTAAACAATCGTGAATCAAAAGGACAAAAATACCCCTTTTAAATGACGACTGCGACTTCTAGCATTCAAAAGTAAAAAAACATTCCATGGTCGCAGACTTAATACAGAATAAAGAATACAAGACAAAAAAATGCTATCGCATAGCAATGCGACCTCCTTCGGTACTGCGACCAAATTCGCAATCTTCTTTCTCATGCCTTCTGTAAAAGAAGTAATTAATATTATATCTACCGTGATACAACACCAGTCTAGAAAAAAAGATATGCACTAATGTTAATCTCGAGAAAGGAAAGATGTGCACCATACGTAATCTAAAGATATAGCCAAACAATTCTATAAAAAGTTAATTTGTACTTCGGATTCTCCAGCAATAAGTCTTCAATTAAATATTTAATTTTTTTACCACTTCCTACCATACTCAACCCTCACCTGTAACAATTATTATTACTATTCATGTTCTTCCACAATATTCACCTTTATATAAAGCTTGTAACTAATATATTACCTCATACCTAAAAAACTATAATTTTGCTCTTCCTTTTCAATTTGATTTCAAAAACTTCAAAAAAAAATTCATTCTTGAATCATGTCTTCCCCATCTTCTTCCTCTGAACACTCAGAATTCAACTTCAATCAATCCCCCACCGGTCCTTTGTCTTTAGGATATTCTAGTGAATCTGATACCAGTCTGGACTTCACTCCTTTTGACTATCTCACTACATCAAATAATGTATTAACTGATCCTCCTATTCATGATGATAATGAATTTTTCATGTGGGTTAGTGAAGAAGACATTATTCCTCTGCCACTTGACGGAGACATGCTTGATGAAAGCATGTCCTCTGATGCTGTACGCTCGCTTCCTAGCAACGGGTCAGACGAAGAGCTTGATAGAGACGATCCATTCTGGGAGTTCATCGGTGAAACAAAAAAACCTCAAAACCAGCAAGATGATGAGGAATAAGTGATGAAGAGGAAGAGCAGAAGAATGAAGACGATGAATCTGCTTATGATGGTGATAATGACGAGGATTAGGATTTCCTGATCTTCTGATATTCAATTATATTTTGTCTTCTTTTAAAAGCTTTTAATTCTATTTTTTTGTAAGGTCTCTTTCTCAATATATTAACTTATAAGCTCTTTTAATTACATATCCAAACTGCGACTGCTGCTCTTAAACACTGCGACCATAGTCGCAATCCTACTACGGATGCAATTTATGGTCGCAGTTAATCATTTATCAGTTCCCAATGCGACTTTGGTCGCAATAATGTACTGTTTTGGAGTTCAAAGTAATTTAAAGTTATAGTGTATTAACTTTTAAACTGTTTTGGATAACTGAACAGTCACCTAGGAAGTATACAATTTTTGGGAAAAGATAGAAAATATATTTGAGAGATATTCACGTGGTCCGAGAGCTTAAACCTTTTGGAATTCCGGGATTAAAAATATATAAAGGGTCATGAGCAAAGGAATAAAAACATACCATCCTCTTCACCGGAAAGAAGCCAATACATTCAAACAATGTCTTCACCATCACCACCGTCTTCACCGGAAAGAAGCCAATCATCAAATGATGATTTTATGTTTAGTTCTGAAACAATGTCTCGCTATGGGTCAGAATCTGAGCTTGATACAGACGAACCTTTCTGGGAGTTCATTGATGAACCAAAACACAAACATGAAGAGGAAGAAAGCGACGATGAGACTGTACCTGAAGAGGAGGAAGAGACAGAAGACGAAAGCGATACAGAAGACGAAAGCATGACTCTTGACGACGAATCTGATTACTATGGTGATGACGACGATTAGAAGTTAAAAAATTGTATTTTGTTTTTCTTTTTAAATATATATAAATCAAATTGAGTTATTTATGGGAGTTTTTCTTTTTAAATATATATAAATCTGTTTTCTAAAGTTATTTGTGTGAATTACATTTTTTACTACTATGTATCGGTTGAAATACTGCGACCATGGAGGCAGACTTAATAAATACAATGCGACCAAGGTCGCAGTTGCTGGTCTTTAATCTTAATCAACAACAACACTGCTACCTTGGTCGCAGTTTCTGACCGCATCAGACAACAGACAACTTTTCATTTTTCATTTAGATTCAAAAAAATGACTTAATCCAAAACAACACTTAATAAAACAAGAACAACACGGCGACCTTGGTCGCTATGCATGTTAATCTAAAGGAAAACACTTACTTAACGTACTGCGACCAATGTCGCAGTCCATGTAAAGCGACCTAAGACTGCAGTTGTTGGCCATCTTTATCAACAACAACACTGCGACCTTGGTCACATTTAACCATGTACACTGCGACCATCTTTATCCTTAACAACACTGCGACCTTGGTCGCAGTTAATAATTATATTACTTCAACCTTAAAAATTTTTAAAATGAAAGGTTGCGACATTGGTCGCAGTTGCTGGACGCAGACTTAATAAATACACTGCGACCCTGGTCGCAGTTGCTGGACTTTAGTCTTACTCAACAACAACACTGCTACCTTGGTCGCAGTTTCTGACCTTAATATTAATAAAATAAACTGCGACCTTGATCGCAGTTGTTGGTGTTTAGTCTTAATAAAATACAAAGCGACCTTGGTCGCAGTTGCTGGTCTTTACGAATCAACAACATCACTGCGACCTTGGTCGCAGTTGGTGGTCTTTATAAATAATCAACAGCAACACTGCGACTTTGGTCGCAGTTGATGGCCGCAGTCTTAAAAGAATAATCTCCAATCTTGGTCGCTATTGCTGGTTTTCAGTCTTAATCAACAACAACACTGCGACGATGTGACACGTCACCGCAACAGTTGCTTAGTCGCAGTCTTTGGTCGCAGTGTCGACCCTGGTCACAGTAGTTACTGTTTGCAATGTATCTTATGCGACCTTGGTCGCAGTGTCATCTATGATCATAGTTGTTTTCTTTGCAATGCATGGCTGCGAAAAAGTTCGTAGTTTATAAAAAAAACAAATATGCTTTTTATTTATGTCCAGGCATTTATCTCCAGGAATGTGCAAATGATACAAAACGATCTCTTATACAATAAGATTGAAGTGTTACAAATACAGCAGTACAAAAGAAGACTAAAACATCAAAAAAATCCCTTGTTGACTAAGAGCAATCTTCTTCTTGAGCTCTGGTGGCAGCAGAATCAATAAGATTGAGTGTTACAAAGAAGACTAAACATTAAGTAGCCAAGAAGATTAAACATCAAAAAATCCTTGTTGACTAAGAGAAATCTTCTTCTTCAGGTCTGGTGGCAGCAGAATCAATAAGATTGAGTGTTACAAAGAAGACTAAACATCAAAGTAGCCAAGAAGACAAAACATCAGAAGAGCCAAGAAGAGCCCTTGTTGACTACTAAGAGCAATCTTCTCCTGGAGGTCTGGTGGCAGCAGAATCTTTCGTTTATGAACATCTCTTCACCAGAAGATTATCCAGTGAGCATGGAGTTTCCTCGATGTCACTTCTGGGGTAAGAGATGAGGTTTTGAGACCTCACAAGGAATGCTACCCACCACATCCCCCGCCGCCATACCCACTCTGACCATCCGTTACCAGCAAGCTTGACTGGTGCATCAAGTGAGAGCAGATCTCGGTGAGGATTAAGTCCTCGTCAGGGATCATGACTTCTTCCCTTGTGAACGACGAGGACCATGACTTCTTCCTTGTGGACGATGAGGTCTATGACTTCTTCCCTTATGGACGAACATCGATAAAGTTCGTCAATAGGGTCATCTTCATCCATGGAGGCAGGCACCTGTTAGAGACTCTGAAGAAGACGAAAATTATCAGAGCAATTGCTCTCGAAAGAAAACAGTCTAATTAAGGACTGTTAAAGGGAGAGGGTGAGCCCTATTTATAGGCAGCCCATAATAACCATAATTAATGGTTCATTAATCAGAATCGTCGGCATTAATCGTCTCCAACCGCCAGCGCCGGTTTGGCATTAAAAGACATTAACGCCTAACCCAATGAAGAACCGACGCGTAGACAACCGCTTCGGGAAACAACGAATGGTGCGGGGTTCGTCAACATAGACTTGACGTTAAAAGATCTCATAAAATCTTTATGACAGGTCGCGTCTCACGGACTGACTCCAAGTCGCATCAGACAACAGACAACTTTTCATTTTTCATTTAGATTCAAAAAATGACTTAATCCAAAAAACAACACTTAATAAAACAACACTTACTTAACGTACTGCGACCAAAGTCGCAGTCCATGTAATGCAACCCTAGATTGCAGTTGCTGGCTATCTTTATCAATACAACACTGCGACCTTGGTCGCATTTAACCATGTACACTGCGACAAAAAGACTTTGGCTAAGGTCGCAGTTTAAATGTACATTGCGACCAAAGACTCTGAATACATTATATTAAAAAAAAATAATTACTTAACGTACTGCGACCAAAGTCGCAGTCCATGTAATGCAACCCTAGATTGCAGTTGCTGGCTATCTTTATCAATAAAAACACTGCGACCTTGGTCGCATTTCACCATGTACACTGCGACCAAAGACTTTGACTAAGGTCGCAGTTTAAATGTACAATGCGACCAAGACTCTGACTACATTATATACAAAAAAAATTAAACTATAAAGTAGAATTTTATCGCAGGCTGAAAACATTGATCTGAAAAGATTTTATATTTTCAAAAAAAAATTATCCCAGGCTGAAAAGGAGAAACTACATCTTTCAAAAAAAGAGGTAAAGAAATAAGGCGAAAATTAATTTATATCCTATAAAGAGCGGCAAAATAAAAGGGGGAAAAAATAATAATAAACAATAAGGAAAAGTTATCATAAGGGGTATTTGGTAATTTAACTTCTACCTAAAAGCGGGCCGCAAGTCAGTGAGGTGACAACTCGAGCCACGTCATCGCAGGCTGAGAGAGTACTCTCAGCCCGCGGGCTGATATACATTTTTCTCATATATATATATATATATATTATATATATATATATATATATATATATATATATATATAT